>JAVXUL010090028.1:0-22856 GCA_035590515.1 Trichilia minutiflora | reverse complement strand
ATACGACACTTGGACTCACCGGACCATTCTACAACAAGACTACCTATACTTGGGTACACAATCTAAGTGAGATCAGTTATGGTGTATTGAGTTCTGATGGAGTTGTGATGTATTATGAACTAGTTGTATTTTTTGGTGTCTGTTGACTATTTCAGAGAAAAAAAATAATTTTTATTTTTTCACTGAAACTACTGTTAACAGCTTATTATTGATGAATTAACGTAAACATGGGATCTTTAAATAACCAAAATCCAAGTTAAATGCCTTTAATCGAGAAAGGTGTATTTTGATAATTTAGAGTGGGGTACTGTAGCAAAGGCAATGTTTGGCCCGATTGATGCCACATGAGAGGTTATGATGTCTTGGTTACAATGCCACCAACGGCACTAGATTTGGATGAGTATTAAGAGTGAAAAGCTGTTTCTCTCTAAAATAGCCAAAAAGTGATCCGATTTCTAAAGCATTACCACTTTACAAGTGACAAAATTCTTAGGTTTTGATATCGGTGGAAAGTTCACATATCGTGGAGTCTATCACATTTAACGGTTCTTGATTTGGTTAAAGATCGACGAAGTTATGACATTTTTCAATCATTTTTCTTCGAATTTATGCTTGGAATTATCATAACTTCATCGATCCTTAGCCAAATCAAAAACCATTAAATGTGGTGAACTCCATGTACATGAACTTTTTATCGATGTCAAGACCTGAGAATTTTATCACCTGTAAAGGGGTGATACTTTAAAAACCAGGTCACTTTTTTGCCATTTTAACGAAAACAGCTTTTCACTCTCAATACTCGTCCAAATCACGTGCCGTTGGTGACATTGTAACCAAGATGCCATAACCTCTCATGTTGCATCAATAGGGCAAACATTGGCTCTGTTACAATACTTGAGATAAAATTACCAAAATATCTCTCCCTCGATTTGGTGCAATTAACTTTAATTTTTAAATGCTTATTCAAAGACAAATAACTAGGCTTCATACATGCAGTACCAAATCAAGATTCAAGTACAAACATGTTTAAAAATAAACTATTGAGTTGATATTCAAGTACATATATGATTGCATTAACAACTAATAAATTCAACATTGAAATACATTTACATAGAGATTACTTTTAAAGCCGGTTAGGCCAATTCATATGTGTTACTCCATCGAATTCAAGAGTATTGGGTTCTTACATGTAGATCGACTATGGTCTATGCCATGCATCTTGAATACATCCTCCTAACCACGTCTTCTTATACGGAGGGAATTCGTTGTTTCCTTGGTCACCTTGCACTAACGCGTTATTTAGGTGGCTTTATATTAATTTTTCATAATTTTGAAGGTACAACCTAATCAATTTCATCACCAACTAGTTGAATAGGCTCCTCATAAGCTGCCACCAGTACTTTGGTTGTATAAAATTTGAATATAAAGAAATGTATGATAATCTGACGTGTCTGCAAATAGCAAGAGCATGTACACACGATAGTTGTTAAAGGTCAAACAATCTACAACTGCATGTTTTCAACTATAAATAAATGATGTCAACCTTCCCCCGCTCTATTCCTTCATATTGCTATTTTGAGATAAGATCCACAACTATTGTATAAGACAACTCTAATTGATCATCTATTTTTTTCTGGACTACTTTGGTCAGTTGTCTGTCTCTTGATATAGTTAACTCTCTAAGTTCAAAAAATTATTTTTAAAGCACAAATCTTATGTATTCAATCAATGCTATAATAGAAAGAGGTCGTGCATTTCTAAGTAACGAATTCATACTCTCAGTGATATTTGTGGTTATCATATCATAATGTCAAGTAAGAAATTTATGATTTTATCCATTTATAAAGTCCAACCTCGTTCTCTAAGTAGTTGGCTACCTTCAAATGCATAGCCCTTAAGCTGGCCATATATTCATTAAACTCATTTACATGATATATTTTTGCAGCTCGAAAATATGCTTGCATGAAAGTATCTATCTTTCTTGCTCGTATCTTGTACTTTACTTTGACATTCCTAAATATATGATATGTACAAAAATCATAAAATGTATCTGGAAAAACCAAGTGAATCCTCTTCTTTATGCTATTATGTCGATCAGAAATAAATATCAAACCTTCTATCAGACTAATGGCATCACGAAGCTTTCAAATAAACCACTCCCACGAATCATCGTTCTCTGAATTAGTGATACTAAAGGTAAGCAAAAATATTTGGTTATTACTATTAAGAGCGGCTGCCAAAAACAATGATCCCCGATATTTACCTTTCAAAAGTTTCCATCAATGTCAATTACTGGTTTAATATTGTTTTGAAATCCTCAGATGTATGAATCAATAGTCATAAAAAAGTACAAGAAATGATTATCATCATCTTTCTAAAAAGCAATTATTGTTCCTAGATTTTTATCTTCCAACACATGATAGTATAATAGGAGTGCCTTGTATAACAAAGTTGGATCTCTAATTACAAGACTTATTGCTTATTTTTTATTATGTCATATCTTTGAGTACGATAAACATATTTCATATTCTTTTTTATATCATCACGAATATTTCTTAGTGTCTAAATTCTGTTGGCGTCTGTGAACTTGTCTTTAATCAACTGACCAATTAAATAGGTAGTTGCTTGTCGATAACTATCTTGTAAATGCTCATTCTGATAACTATACACTTTGTTCATTCTGGTTACTCGAAAGTATGCATCATTTCTATGCTTAGTTACATGGATTTGCCATTGACAACCATTACCTCTGCACTTCATCTCGAAACAGTCTGTGCTTGACTTGTAAACCTTTATCTCAAAATGATTTTTTAATACCATCATATATAATTTATCACATAATTCCTGCTTCGTGTTGAAAATCTGACTGATGCACACGTCACCCACTCTTGTGCTTGATGAAGCATTATTTGACATAGTTGTAGTTGATGGAATTAGGGGTAAAGATCTAATGAACTAATTTGATGAGAATGGTTGAGTTATTAGGCTACTTCTGCAAACATGGAGTGCATCAATGTCTTCTATATCAATTCTATCCTCATTGTTAAAAACATTGTCACTGTAGTTTGTCTCAATGTTATGATGCTCGTGCTCTTCTTATTCCTCGTGCTCAGTATCTTCCTGTTGATGATCATAATACCCAAAATTATGTGGCTCTTCAATTTGAATATGTGGAGAGTACTGTTGTCGAACTTCTATACTATTCACATACATTCGATTCTTGTATTGGATTTGTATTGTCACCACTGGAATCGTGTCTCTTAGTATATTACTTCCACTAGATGATCTAAATACGCGTCCAGGAGTTTTACTTCTAGTACGATGCTGTATGTTGTTGGGCCTAACATGCTCTACAACACCAACACATTCAGGGGTAACAAATAACAGATAATAACCCCTCCTACTCACAATATAAGTAGGATTATTGGCATTGATGAATGCTCAGAAGCTCATTTCATTATTAATATCCGTCGCAGGTATATTATCCATAAATATAACTTTCATTACAATTCTAAACTCAACAGAATTTATCTCATACATCTCGTTCAATATTTCAACAAATGGCTCATAATTGATAATTAAATCCACACAACAAGGTATGGTTGTCCTACTGGTATATATCTCACTATCATTTAACGTTTGTTCGCACGAACCTCTAAATCGTATTATGATTGTTAATACTCCAGTCATAACTATAATAAATTATAATATTTTATTTCAATTAGTCATTCAAATATTAAGGATAAATATTAAAATCAAAAAAAAGATTCTGGACATGAATAACTGTTCATATTCTAGAGTTAACTCCCAACTCTAAAGTGTGGGAATCAACTCTAGAGTGTGGATAAGACACTTCTTACTCTAGAGCGTGAACAATATTTTGTTCTTACCTAAATTCTTACGATGAAAACTCATATTCTTTTATTTTATTAAATAAAATTATAAAAAAAATAAAAACAACCACCTTTATACTAAAATTATAAGTTCTTTTTAATTTAGAATGAAGATTTTATAAAAAAAATTGTATTAAAAAAATTGAAGAAATTGAGTTTGTGAGATTTAAGTTCGAGAAAAATTATATTAAAAATTACAACTGTAAAATGATTTAAAAGGATTAAAGAAGAAAGAATTTTCATTTAAGAAAAATTATGTAAATTATTTTTAAATGAATGTTTATTATGAAATTTTTTTAGAATAAATATTATACATATTGATTATTTTTGGTTAATCCCATAATTTTTGTGTGGGTGGGGTCGGGATGGGGGTGGAGGTGGGGCGGGCGGCGCGGGGAAGGGATATTTTTCAGTTGAGATACTCTATGGAACCCAAATTCTTACGTATTGGGCCTCATAATTTTACCAAAAAGTTAGTCGACAAAGGCGGGACTTTTTCAACAAACCTTCATGCTTGCAGAGCTCTCATAATTCTGTGAACTTTTTCAGTTGCAATTTAAACTAGAGTATTCATAAGTGAGAAACACGATGGATTTCTTTCCAGGGAAAATAAGAAAACGAAGGTATTATCAACAGCCAAATCTTCACACTTACTGCTAAAAATAGATGATTCAACCATAAACAATTACACAGCCTGAGAGAGTGAGATAAACTACAAGGACTATCGTTTGAGGAACCATAGACAATATCCATCTGATGTGATGCCCGTATATGTAAAAACTATATGAAGAGAAAAATAATCAGTAAGGTTAAAACTACATAAGGATGGCTCAAGTTCCAGAAGATCTTCTGCTACTGGAAGGCGAAGAGTTAAAAATTTCCTGACCAATCTCCTCGATCTTGTTCAGTAGGAGCGTTTGTTCAGTTTCAAGCTGTATCATGTACTCCTCTTGTGTATCTTCGAGAGTTTCCAGCTCACTCAGAGCAGTTGAAAGTTCTTCCAGATTGACATCATCGATATAGGATTGAAATTTGACCATCATTTGTTTCATCTGATAAAATGTCAAAAAAAACGCATGGAAATTCAGCAGAACAGAACATAAGTCATGCAAAAATCCGTAAATAACACTTCAATAACAAAACCATAACACAAAAATGAAAAAGCGTGCATGTAAATCTACAATGAATAAAGTTTGAAGTTGTGAATTAACAAGACAGTACCATATGGCAGTGCCGTTTGTGATAACATGAGTAATGTCACTTACTAGATCATCTCTCACCTGGCTACAAATTTGGTGTGCTCTAGTTACACATGACCCAGAATCCAAATTAGGAGTCTTCTGTATTTCAGGAATTTTTCTTGTTACTTGAACGTGAATTTCTCCCTTTTTCACTCCTTGGAGAGGTATCCACTTGTCAGACATTTGATTTGGGGGCAATCTCTGATATTCTACAACACAATCACCAATATTTGATGTGGGCAGTAAAGCATTGTGGTCTTTCACATGCAGCACCAGGGGACTGCCATCATCAGGGAACTCTAAGGTTTGATGCCACTGAGGATTTAGAGTTCTATGTATAACCTGAAATGCAAACCAGCTAAACCAGATCAGTGTTTGAATTAATTCAATATTGTGGAAGATCATATGGAGAACAATGAAATAAATTTATCTAGGAATCAAATGCCATAATGGTTACTAATGGACATAAAATAACAAAATCAATTCAGTGCTTCCATTGCTTGCCAAAACCAGGATAAGAGTACATAATAAAAGAGAAGGATAAATTTTAAAACTGCCTTTCACAGAGTCAATGGCTGTATTGATTGAAAAAAATGTTATAAAATAATTACCAAAGAATAATACTCCAGGGATCTGAAACTTTTATTTAAAAATATTATTTTTGTAACCATGAAGGTGTTCTGACCTTTGTTCTCTTCCTCAAGTTTCCATACTGCACTCGCACATATGGATCACTTGTACCCCTTAAATCAGCAGCAACAAGGTCTTTTGCTTCAATAATAACAAGTTCCACCCAACCATTCCCTGAAGCTGAATTTGAACCCTGAAAACATTCATGAGAAAGAAAGAAAAAAAAAATTAGAACGAGCATTCTTCAACCAAATGGTTGTTAACTACCCATGCCACACATACGAGAAATTGGCCCCGTTGAATGACAATTATACGAGACCATCTTGCTTTAACAAATCTAAGCTTTGAAACCTGCTTTTATAATGCCCTGTCAAGAAAATTAGCTAGAAAAAAGCCATTCCTAGCTCCAATATCACAAATAATCATTGACCATCCATGAACATGAGCTTAATCTTCCATAAAATATCTAGATTAGGCAACTAGATTTAAATTTCTGATGCCATTCAGAGCTTTTATTTCCCTTTACTACAAGGTCTTCTTTTTCTTTCCAATAAACATGTAAGAAGTTAATTCTTTTCGCAATAGTAAAAGTATATCCTTGATCCTTCACTATCAATGCTCACCGCTTCTATTTGAAGCCTCAGTTCTCCTGAATTCACTTTTTCGAGGGGGATCCATATATCTCTGACTGACCCTTCTACAAGTCCTTCTAAATTTACCCGTGCATTACCAATATTGTCATCTCCGAATGTTTCTTCATTGAAGCATTTTATCTTAAGGTATTCACCACCTCCTATCTCATCGAATTCAAACTTCTCAGTCCACATAAGATTAGGAGAATGTGCTGTCCTTGTTCTTTGGAGAATCTGAAAGAAATGTTCACATCACAGTCAGAGTTGAGAATGATTTGTCATAATACAACAAAGCAAATTTGAACCTTAGTATCAGAGAAATCTCAGGGTAAAGGAGAATCCCACCTTGCCATACTGCAGTTTCACATATGGATCACATTTTCTGGATTTGTCTTTTGGCAGAAGACCCTTTCCTTCCACAACAGTTATATTGATTTTCCTTCCAGTTCTAGAAAGAAAATTTGATGACCCATTGAGTGATTGCTGAGAGCCAACCTGAATGTTGTTTAAGCTATGTGAGCCATCAGAAAATTGCCATTCTTTCACCACAAGCCTCACTGTCAACTGCAAAATGCATTTGAACAAGAACGTTCTAAGTTATAATTAGGCACATCTACACATGCGGTCAATTGGATGAGTCACGTGTCAACCATTACATAGTAACTAAAATGAAATTTAAAGGAATTTGATGTAGTTTGATAATTGAATTTTCGAATGTAATGTTTGGCCAAAAAATGGGTGGGACACAAAAATAATTGTTCCAGGGGAGAACAAAAATATTCATTTTGCAACAAAATACCCACAGAATTGTTGTCAAATAGTGAATTAGCTGCTACTAATCCGACAATGACTAGAAAGCACAAAACATTTACAAGGTGATTCATGCAGCAAAAGCCTGATCTTAGTTCATGCTTTATATTTTCACCATTATGGCTGCAAAATCATGTGCATTGTACCTCCCCAGAATTGGCCCCTTCAAAAGGAACAGTCATTTCAACTTCATTTCCACAAAACTGAGCACACTTGGCTATTATGCTGGAGTCAGGTCCTATTGCCCAAAATTGTGTGGAATCATCTGCAACATACTTCATCTGCTTATGACAGGAAAAGAAATTGCAGTAAAATATCTAATACATACAGAATTTTTCAGAAAACTGAAAACAAGCATAGTTACAGGTTACAGACTATAAGAAAATGCTCCTTTATCAACATACAGTAGAAAAGCTTTTAACACTTCAAAGGGTAAACAATGTCCTACACATATAATACACTGAAACAAGTTCATGAGTTAATTTTGGTTTCTGAATACAACATGCTTTGGTGCAATTCAATTTGACTCCAATAAAACAAAAATTTCACAGATCAAATTAACACGTCTGACAGCATACCTTGATTTCGCAACTTGCCAGATAATCATAGTTAACGTTGGAAGGGTTAGACTCGTAAAGATTGAATCGAATAATTCCAGTTTCTTCATGTAAAACCATATTAAACATAGAATCCCATCTAGGATCCGACCCTTGTTTAACATCTGTTCTCCTAGTTAGCTCTTCAAGGTCAATCTCCACAAAAGTTTTCAGATCTTCATCATCATAGTGCTCTCCTAAATTACAGTGTACAGAAGATGTTTGTTGCCTTCTTGACAGGCTTCCTCTCAAACCACTTGCAGAGATGACTCTCACATAAATGATACCACCAACAGCCTTTTTCCTCAAATCCACCACTGGCAAAGAGAAACAACGACGGCGAGGTTCAACCATTGTCTTAACTAAGGTCTCATTGAAAAGTTTAACCTGAATCGGGAAAAAAAAAGAATTATTACGAGCAGCAAAGATTAGCATTTTCTGAATATTTAGCTTAATATGCCAATATTTGAAATAATGTGATGCATGGAATCCGCTAAATATGCAAGAACCAAGAAAGAAAAAAATCGCTCCCTCCATGGTTAAAATATTAAACTACATCCTCAGAGAAGCGTTTGGCCCTATGGAAAAATTTGCTCTACCTAGGAGTTACAGATGACATTTTGACAAGGGATGAGCCACATTTGACATTCCTAGTCCATTAACTCATCTGAAGTACGGTAAGACTTTCAATCCAATCGCACCACAATGCTTGTGAGATTAAAGAGTCTATATGTATAGTTATGCCAATCTCTCTTCCTTAAAAATCAATTTGGGGCAAGTTAGAATTAACTTATAAACAATTACTTCATTTATTAATTGAGTAGACAAAGTAGAGAAAATGAAGTATATGGGAATCTTAAAGATTGACAAGAGAGAGATGAAAAACATATGCTCAAAATTACCTACATGATTGGAGTCAATAATTTTTTTGTTTGTTTTGCACTACTACCAGGAAGGCCAACTACTACTTGATGTGAAAAATGAATTTGAAGCAAAGTTAAGAGAGATTGACGTATCATACATCCCCCCCTCTCTCTCTCTTACGTGTGCAAACTTGTGACCAATTAAACTAGCACCAAGTATCAATTTTGTGCGCTCGAAATATCATAAAACAGTGGGCTTTTCCAGAACCATGTCTGAAAAGAGTTCTGTACAGAAAAACCAATACAGTAACATCAACATTCCAGATATGTAGCAAACTAACTAGATTAACTTTAAAAGTAGAGAAAAAGAAATTAAATTGCAGAACAAAGGTACTTGCAATCTGAATTTCTCATACATTCGCACAAGAACATAACTATTTGGGAAACACACCAGCCAAGACGAAACGCCGGGCAGCTCCGTGGCAGGTAGAGATTGGCTTCCACCACTTCCAAATGCAAGCCCAATTCTCACCTCAGGAATGGATATAAATGAGTATAAAATTGCTTTCCCTTCCAGAGTTGGCATCAATAGAAGCTGTAAAATGTGAATTAGGGAATTAATCAAGAACACAATTGTTAATATACAAAACCAAAAGATATCAAAAATTTGGAAACGGAAAATGCTAAGAATTAAAACCAGATTGACATCATATGAGTGCACAAACCACCAACATGACAAATACAATGACAAAAAAAGTAACAAGAAGCAGAAAGTGATGGGCTTCAGTGTCTAAAAGGTGTAAAATGCGTATCCTCAGTGCAAAATAGAACCACGGACACTATAAATCAAATAAAAAATGTTATTTTTGTCAACAAAAATGTGAATCTTTGCTGATTGCACATTGAAATGAGTTTTTATTTGTTGGGCTGCCTCAATTTGAATCTAGATTTCTTTTTCTGGAAATGCAACAAAATTTTTGTCTTTTAGTAACTTGTGGAAATCACAACGGAATGGACTTAGGTTTTCTTGTAAAAGATAAAGAGGAAAGCATTCATTGCGTGATGTATAGTTCTAGAAAAGAAACCATATAACTAATTAGGATAGTTATGTTCATTAACTTCCCTTTTCAAGGTCAAAAACAAACAAAAGATGGAACAACATAAACTATGGAACATTGTTGGCTCAACATACATCACCCTTAATGTGTAGGCTGTTTATAACAATTCTGGCAGTTCCAAGTAACGGCTTGGTCAACTTAGCGAGCAATAAGATGCTTATGTCATTAGTGTCCCAGTCAAAACCCAAACGCATAACTCGCTGTCAATATGCACAAGTTATGCCTTATCAAAATCTCAGATAAATTATACAGCTTAAAGATCAAAAACAAACTAAGCAATAAGCCACAAAGCTCCAAAACTAAGCAATAAGGACTCCCCTTAGGTCCAGGTAAAGAAACTATGATACCTCAATGAAAGGCAAAACTGATTTATAGATCTTTATGAACACAGATATTTTTTTATGAAAAATTATCTATATATTTTTTTCTTAAAATTTTCTAATGGATTCAAGGTACCAGAGATAACCATACCATTGATTGGCATAAAATTTCTTTAAAAAAGAAGATAAAGCTGCTGAATCTAGCTGACAATTCACTGCTCTCTCTGTTATTATGTCACCATCCTAAATGTAAGCCAAGAAATAGTAACAATAATGGTAAATAAAAATAGGAATTAGAATCATACTGTCAGTTCCTTTTTGAATAACCATGGCAGCTTTAAGAATAAGAAATCATATACAAAATGGAAACTAAAGAATGCAAACTGATGAATAAACCCAAAAAGCAGAATTATACCTTGTTCGCTAAATTTGATAAGAAACAAGGGGTCCTTGCATATTCATATCAATCTCAGGGTCCATTTTGCCATGGTAATTGGTACCACATAAGTACTAAATTAAGAAACATAAGCACTTATCTGCATGTTTGATTATTTGTTTTAACAGTGTTTATCAAATTTAGTTAGTACTAGGGTGATTTTGAGACCAACACATAATTACATGCTAAATAAAATAGCACTTGTAGTGCTTCTCAGGTCAGGTAGCACTAGGCATTTTAATGAATTTTCCTAAAAAGTGCTAGGAAGAGAGCGCTAAAGTACATAACAGCTACGGAACGAAGCACTTTCTCCTCAGCACAATCAAATGGACCCTTATTCCAAACTAAACTAATAAGTGTAGAAAGGCAACTTATTTTGGCAAAATCCTATACAATGTATCAAATAGCTTTCTTATGAATTTTCAACGTAAAACCAGAAACCAAACCTGGTCACTTGAGGAAGACCAGCAAGTTCCATGAAGACCCAAGCAAGGTGGGGTTGAACCAAGTGAAAACTCCTGCAATTCTATTTTTTCCTGCACAAAGGATTAATTTTTCCTCCATGAACAAATATCATGCTATTAGTGTAAATTCAAAAACTCCTAAGTGTTGGACACTTAAGGACATGACACCTGCATCCTACCATGAACGAACAAACAGTTACAAGAGATTCATCTTTATGTTGCCAAAATAAGAGGCATTTCAACAGTGCTTACAAATTTATTTTGAAGTTTTCATATACTTTCATGTTTAATAACTGTTTTAATTCCTACAATTCATTTAAAAGCAAATAAACACAATCAAAGTTTAGTATATAAACTAATAATATAAAAACACAAACATGCATATGTGTAGTCATATCCTCATTTCAGGGTTACTGTGTTTGACACTCAACAATCATGTCCAGTGCATCAGTCTAGTCCACGTCTAATGATCAGAGATTGAAGCCCACTAATTCAATAGATAAGAAAGTAATACTTACCATAAGCCTAGATTGTCGCTGCTTTAGCCGTTTCTGCATGAAAGAGAACTCTGTTAAATGAATTTGATAAAAAGGTTTTGTTTGGTGATATAAATTTCATACAAAAACACAGAGAAGTTTGATCAAATTATTGAAGAAGGTAAAAATAATGAATATCTACTACTTTCAAAAGAAAAATATTTCATGTAGTCATGAAATTGGGCATATCATTATCAGATTTAACTCAAATATATGTAAGTTCATCATAAATGTGAACCGGATGACAAGCCAGGGCCCTTACTGACAAACAAGAAGTTTAGAAAGTTCTAGAAAACGCTAGCAAAGCCAATTCAGTGCATTTAAATTGCAGAACAATGCCAACTGAATATGTTAACCAAATACAGAAGTATCAGAATGACTATATGAGTCACCAACAGAATACAAATACAGGCAAGTAGATAGACTTTGAGCAAACTATTATCCAATTAAGAGAAAGATCTTTCTAGTAAAGTAAGAAGAAACTTGTGAATCAAAGCGAGTTCAAGTCAATGCATTGATGGAGATACATCTTCAATAAAAATTATCCATAAAGAAATACTCAATAATGAATCACTAGATTCTCACCTCAACCATTTGTGAAAACCTTACTGAAAGCCTTTGGCCAATGTAGTGAGGCCAAATTTCCGTCAACAGTTTATTCAACCACTCACAGTGCTCCAGTGGGGTTATTGGCTGTATAAAGCACGCCAAAAGTTATTTTTGTTGTGAAAGGAAAAATAACATAATAAATCTACAATTCTCATATAAGCAAATCAGAATGAAATGGAAAGAAACATACTGAGGTATTTAATATGACTCGATTCCACTTCTTATTTAAGTCTTCGACAAGTATTCGACGTTGATAATTCCCATACTGTAGGCATAAGAGTTATGTCATGTCAGTAAGAGTAAATAGCTAAGAGAAATTAATAAGAGAAATTAATGGTTCTAATTTGAACAGAAAATACCAAATATGTCTGTTAAGCAGTATGTCAATTTTGGCAATAAATTGAATTGATTAGAAGAAAACCAAGTGAGCAAATCAACCATCATAGAAGCAAGGAACTAGAGTGCTTGGGTAACTCAAAAGCCAAGTCTATCAAAAAACGTGAAACGCCAAATAGAAGAAAAAGGATAGGAAAGCAGAATCTTTCATATTGTTGAGAATTGCACAGAATCTTAATCGATTAGAAGAAAGATAAATTGTCTAACAAAAAAAAATGAACACAAGAAAGAAAGCCATTCATATTCCTACAGTTCTACCAAAAATTTCTTAGCTTTCCTGAAGGTAGACGAATGTTTCTTTGAGGCAAATAATAGCACTAAGGCTTTAGTGAATAAAAAAACAAAACAATTCGTTAAATTTTCAATTTGTAAGAACTCATCATGCTCGTTAGCGTTCCTTTGAATGAGAGAGCTTCAATGGATAATAAAAATCAACCACTAGATAGTTATGCACTATGTGAACAAATGGAACTAATCTACGAACACTATGTATCATAGCACCCCAGAGCAGGGAAGCTAATATGACAAATTTGAAGAGTTTCCAAGAAGTTCAATTGCAGACTAATGTCAGGGACAGAGAAAGAGAAATGCATTTTTGTTGTCAGGTAAGTAGCGCAACTTGCCAAAGGATTCACCATCTTGAAACAAGATTCTTATTTTTCTGTTATAAACAATTGAAGAGTTCTTCCCATCAAAATTGATCATACACAATAAAATTATATACAAGTTAACAATAAAAAACACTTTATAACATCGGACTGCACAATAATAAACGAACATGTTTACCAAAAATATGAAGGAATGTACATATTTAATATAATAGTTGAAAAAGTAATCGAAGAATCAAAGACTAGCCTGAATAGTTGCCCAAACAGCCATAGCAAGAGGAACCCAATTGGACAGAGAGAAAAACCATCTCTCAATAGCCCAAAGGAGCAAAATCAAAGGAATCACGAATGGAAGCAAAGGGTTTTCCTCCACATGATGATTCAAAAATTCCACAACTTGCTCTACATTGAAAGCAGTTTTCTTTTTCTTTCTACCCATTGGAATATAGTCAACGCAGTCAACACTAGTCACTGCTACCAAAGAACTAGAGTTTCTTCAAAACTAAATTACCCAGAATGATAGAACATTCTCCTGAGATCGGACACGGTTTCCAAGTAGAGTTTTGGAGAAAGAAACAGATGTTTCAGGCACAGGTAAGCGTTAAATCACTGGAACAGAAGCATGGAACAATAAATAAGAAAAGACTTTGGAGGAGAATAATTAAGGACAGCCTTGACATGGATGACTCCCTTTCCAATTTATACGTAGTACGTCCAAAAGCCAGCTCTATGAAAATTTAGTTAAGAACAAGAATAATCGAGGACGGTTTAACTGTGCGTATAATTCCTTATTTATTAAAACAGATATTAATTAATAATTTTTATAAATCTTTGTAATTTAATATCTGCCTTTCATTTTGTGCTGAACGTTAATACGATAATATCTGAAACGGATGGTTATGATTATAATTCTAAGTGGGCCCCACCAAAAAGTCGATATCGTACGGTGAGATCTGGCGGTCCAGAAATCATTTGATCACCGAAGTGATGGAATATTTTATACTAAAGACAAAACTTTACGTATGGCCCACTCCTCCACCTTAATTGAACTCTGCACTATTTGTACGGTGTCCTTGTCAAAACTGGCTTAGCATTGGTAGACCGTAGACGTAGCATTATAGATAAAACTTTAATATTCATATTAACAAATTGAGAAGAAATTCAATTAAAATATTATTATTTAAATTTTAAATAATTTAATATATTATAAATAGGGGACATGTGAGTTGGATTTTGTTTTTTATTAAAATAATTAATTAATTTAAATTGGATTTAAAAGATATTTTTAAACTTTAATTTGTTTTTTTAATTTTAAAATAATAAATTTATTATTTTATCATATAAAATAGATGAAATAATTAGTATATATTTTATTATATAATATTAATATTATTATACAATAATAACAAACATATCTGTTTTGGGGAAAAAATCGGACCAATACATGGATATTTTATCAATAGCACACGTGTCAGTTGATCAGGTGGTCACTTCAAGTTGTCTTTATCCCAGGCATCCTTCGTCCCAAGAGCGTCATGATTCAGGAATTTCATCGGTCCAGTCATCATTCGACTAAGGGATTTCACCGGCTCAGTCATCATTCGACTCAGGGATTTCATCACCCCCAGACAACTCGCATCCCGGGAGTCTCATTGTCTCAAGCATTCTTCGTCCCAGGTCTTTCATCGCCCCAGGTTTTTTACCATCTCAGGTCACAGAAAGACAAAGACTTCTTCTCAGGATTTTTCGCAATCATTAACAACACGCCTCAGGTATCTAACAGTGGGGGCCCTCAGACATCCTCCGTCCTAGGAATCAAGATAGCTTCTCAGGAGAAATCACCCCAGGCCAGGATTCCTTCCACAGTCGGCTTACCAATGACCCCTGACCTGGGCACCAATGAACACGTGCCCCCTATTTAAAAATGGGAATGAGTATTAATAGTAGGCCCACTATTGAGGTAGTCGCCCACTATAAATGCAACTGTCATATCCTATAACCATTTTCAGGTGATGGAACGATATCAGGTCTGTAACCAACAGACATGTTAGCAACATTAATGACATCACATCATTCTCATTCTCCGATGCCTAGTCACTGTCAGATGGAGGGCACTATATAAGGACAGCTTCTTTAACAGAGGCGGGACTTTTAGTCATTTTCTTTTCACTCTTAAACTTCAGGCACTTGGAGAACCGAAGAAACACTTTGGCATTAAAGGAGATTTCGCCACATTATTACCTTTATTTTCTCTTCTTCATCTCTGTTGGGTAACTTCTGTGTATTTTCTCCCATTTTTCTCTATTTTCGTTTTCTCTTCTCTGTGTTTGCCGAAAACACATCCCCTTCCTTCATCATTTTTTCTGACTTAGGCATTGGAGTTTTTTCGTCAGAAACCCCTCCCTACGTCAGTCCGAAGGTGTTACGATTTTACAGGCTTAGGAGGTGAAGTATTGCTCGGAACAGCCATGCTTTCAACCAACCTACGATGGAAAAATCATCTTCCGACAGCAACCCCATCGCCCTTATACCTCACCAACTGAGTCATTTCACGTTAGCCATGAGAAGGATCCATGGACAATTCTTGTACCAATAGCTGGCATCGCTTGTAAAAATCAAATAAAAATCCATTGAAGCACCATTTTTGGAGGAAGGAAGGAGGAAAAGCATTTTTCTGCAAGCTTTTAACTTAGAAAAAAGAGAACTTTGAGATGGTAGAAAGAAGGCAAGAGGATGAAGGTTCCAGCTCCAGCAAAAGTACTGCTCATGAAGGAGGGAAAACCCCCCTGACCAGGGAAGGGCCTTGGTCAGGAGCCAGACACACTGATAAATTCCTGGCTAGTAGGGCTGAGACGTTGCAGAGGGAACTCCTGGAGGTCAGGGGGCAGATGGCCATGGAACCCGTTTTCCTAGGAGAGGGGAGAACACCAATTGCTCATGAAGAATGGGTCAGTCAGGCTCCTCGAAGTGACCATACAAAAAGACTTCGGGGATTTTGAGAGGTACTCGACTGTGTGCCTGAGCAGAGATTGACAGCTGAGTAGAAAGGAAAAACTAAGGTGACGGAAAGGATGGAGAAACCTTATGCCCCGCAGGAAATTAACACCCCCTTCAAGATCTACGAAAGACGTGATCACCGGAGAAGTAGAGGAAATAAAAAGTACAGAGGAATAGATCAGTCAGAAATGAAACATAGCTTGGCCTCTACCGACAGGAGAGTTTACCTCAACGAGAAGTGTTATCCCTAAGAGAGCTTCTCCTCAGGTTAAGGTTGGTTGTATGCGCTAAAATCCCTTAACACTTAAAAGTTTATTAAAATTCTATCCGTCCCAGGTACAGTAAGCCCTTAGATCCGGATCAGGCATCTTATGCATCTAAGATCTGATTCATACTAAGGCGTGGTAAACCCTAACCGGATCAGATCCAATAAATCCTACCCGTTTCAAGTGTCGTAAGCCCTTAGGTTTGGATCAGACATTTTATATATTTAAGACTTGGTTCGTATTAAGGCGTGATAAACCCTGACTGGGTCAGGTTCTCTAAGATTAAGATTGACTGTGAATCCTAAAATCCCTTAACACTTAACAGTTTATTAAAATCCTATCCTTCCTACGTGTCGTAAGTCCTTAGGTCTGGATCAGACATCCTATGCGTCTAAGATCTGGTTCGTACTAAGGCATGATAAACCCTGATCGAATTAGATTTAATAAATTTTATCCGTCTCAAGTGTCATAAACCCTTAGGTTCGGATCACGCATCCTATACGTCTAAGACCTAGTTCGTACTAAAGCATGGTAAACCCTGACCGGGTTAGGTTTTCTAAGATTAAGGTTGGTTATGAGCCTTAAAATCTCTTAACACTTAGCAGTTATTAAAATCCTACCCGTCCTAGGTACCGTATGCCTTTAGGTCCGGATCAGGCATCCCATATGTTTAAGACCTGATTTGTACTAAAGCGTGGTAAACCCTAATTAGGTCAGGTCATCTAAGGTTAAGGTTGACTGTAAGCCCTAAAATCCCTTAACACTTAGTCGTTGGTTGAAATCCTATCCGTCCCAGGTGCCGTAAGCCCTTAGGTTCGGGTCAAGCATCCTTCGTGTCTAAGACCTGATTCGAACTAAGGCGTGATAAACCCTGACAAGATTAGGTCTATTAAATCCTATCCTCACTAGGTGTCGTAAACCCTTATACCCGAGTCAAGCATCCCTTGCGTCTAAGGCCTGATTCATATTAAGACGTGATAAACCCTGGTCGGGTCAGGTGAATATAAGATTAAGGTTGGCTACGTGCCCTAAAATCCCTTAACACTTAACAATATATTAAGTCATAATTTGTCCCAGATACCATAAGTCTTGGATCTGATCAGGCATCCCTAAATAACTAAGACCTGATCATATAAGGCATGAAAAACCCTGATCGAATTTCGCTCAGAGTTTTGAAGATCTTTGAAGGCCCCAATACAAGTCAGTCTGCTCCCGAGCCCCGAAGGAAGGCTATTGTAAAGACTTTGCTTTTGGAATGCTTGACCCCAAAAGATTCATAACCATTCCCATAAGGTTAGTGAATTTGTTAAGTTAATTCATTTTCAAGTCAGTAAGTTATTTGCAATAAGAGGTATAGAGGAAAAATGTGCTTTTCTATTGATAAGCAAAAAAAAAAAAAGAATATTATATATGCTCTTTATGTATACAAAAGGAATTACAAAGGGCTCAGAAGTTTACAAAACTTTACAAAAAATTTATAAGTCCTAAAACTATGCTGAAGAGTCCCTTTTCCTTACTCGGATACTTCCACCACCTGATCTTCGACTCAGGGTGCATTAAGGATCTCTTCATCTGTTGTCTTCGGGACAGGAGCATCTTCTTCATTTGTCTGCTTTGGGATATCTTCTGTGACTTTCACCCTTGAGTAGGAGGCATTTTTTTTGAGGAGGATGTACTTTGGTGGCCCCAGTTGTTTCATCTCCGACCAAATTTTTAGGCTGCTCTTCATCCCCAGGCTCTTCTTCTTCTTCTTTGCTAGTCAGATCAACTTCCTGGCCAGGAGTCTCAGGAAGTCACCTTGAGTCCCAGAAGTCCCTGGGACATCTCGTCCTAACTGATCAAATAGCCATCTAAGATCCAGGATGGGGTACTTCTAGAGGAAGAGCTGGCTAGTCAGGTCCACCCCTTCATTTACACCATCATCATAGTGGGCATCTAACTAAGCCGAAACCCCCTCCAGTTCCCTTGTTTTATCCTTTAGGGACTTTTGCGTTTTCTTGTGCTCAGCTTTCAGGGTCCGGAGCTCTTCCGACAAGAAGTTTATTATGCCTTCATGCTCCAAGTTTTCATCTATGGCTATAGAGTAGTTGTTCGACAGAGTATGATGCTGTTCATATAATTTGTCGTATTGGACCATCATAGTTCTCTTGACTTGAGCAAGTTGGGTATAATCAGCCTCCAGGGTTTAGACCCGAGCCTTCGCAGCTGATAATTTTTTCTGTCAGGTCTTCTCCTCCTCAATTCACTGAAATTTCTCCCAGAGCAGTTGTGACTTCTCCCCCTCCAAGAAAGAGATCTGCAATGAAAGCTCCTCCTTTTCCTTCTCAGCACTCTCCCAGATGGTACCTATAAATTCCTGAGCCTTCTTCTCTAACTTTTTGATCGTATCAAAAGCCTACTTCCTGAAGGCCAGGGCATTTCGATGATCGTCGATGAAAAGGTCCATCATATATGTTCCCTGCCTCAAAAGAATGAAAAAGAAGTGTTAGCATTTTCAAGGAGAAGAAAATCTTCTAAGTCATTTATCAAAGATTGAGCTTGGGGAAGAAGTAACTTACCCGATGAGCAAAAACACTGAGCTAGTTTATAGATTCCTCCGTGCTCATACTGGCCATATCCTGGCCCCTCATCAGGGAAATCACTTCTCGAGCTAAGTTGGCCAGGAGAAGAAGGTACCCGAAATTCTCCCTCTTCTCCTCTCGGAGATCCTCCAAAAAGATCCCATCCAGGTTCTCAGTATTTTCTCTAGTAGCCTAGAAGGGATCCTTAATACCAAAAAAGGGGAGGTTGCCCTGCCCCTGATCTTGACCCCCGCCTGTCTCCTTGAGGTCAGTTTGCTGTTATTGAGTCAAAGGGCCAGTTGTTTCTTGTCCCAAGCCCTGGGTGACTCCTGTGCCTTTCTCATGGATTGGGATCCCCCTTGATTGATGGCCGAATGGACGGGGCGATATGATAATCTTCAGCCTCTTCATCATCTCCATCGGGCCCTCATCTAGAGGCCTCTTCCCCTTATTTTTCGCCTGGGCAGAGTCATCCTTTGGAAGGCGCTTCCCCGACTTGTCCCTAGGCGGTTCTTTAAAGGAGATCCCCTTCTGTTTGGGGTGCTTAACCTTTTTACCTCCCTTCTCAGGGGTCCTCTTCAGATCCCCTTTCGCAGGCCCCTTGCCTTTGTCTCCTGGGATCTTCTGTTTGGGCTCAACTGGCTTTACACCCTTTGACCCCTCTTTCAATAGCATCCCTCTCATGACATCAGATGCCCTCTGCTTCCTATCGGTTGCGGTTGCTCCCATCCCCGTCGCTACACCAACACAAAGAGTGTGATTAGAGAAAAGATCAGTCGAAGCACAAGTCGGGAACGGTTCTGGATGCGTTACCTTTATTCATGTGAGTTCTGATTTTTGTCAGCTCACTCCTGGTCGTCACTTTGGACACCAGCCCAAACTTCACCTGAGAGTCAGTGCTCAGGAGGGTTCTGATGTCCATCGGGGCCAAAGACTCTATCTTGCTGACCACACTCCTCGAAATTGTCGGTTGCTCCCGACTGACATCTGCATAGGAAGAGGTCAGTAAAAATAACTTGAAGATAAAAATTTTTTAAATGAAATGTGTTATACCTGATTCTTGGCAGGAAGTGGGAATGGTGCCCTGGGAAGACTCGACCCAGTCCCCGTTGACCACGAACCAACAGTCCTTCTAGTTTTGTTGCAGAAAGGAGTGCCTTTTATTTTCGATTAGTATCCGGGATGGAACTGCAGATAATATCACCCCAAGTATTCACTGGTGTTCTTCTTGAGGAAGTAGAAATACAACACCTCATCCGAGGTGGGGGCAGGCACTCTAGCATCAGCTTTTAACACGAACAATCCCCCCAGGACCCTCCAGTTATTCAAAGTCAGTTAGTAGAAGGGGATTCCAAAGGCCTCGAACACCCTCGCAAAATATCGTTAGAGAAAAAACCTAACCTCTATCAGCAGGTGCTCTTCATTGAAGGCCACTTCTCCTGACCCTAGAATACTCAGAATTTCTTCACTCCTGGGAACCCCAAGCCTCACGTTCCTAGGAATACCGTTAATTTGGCGATAGGTTTGTATATCCACCTCAGTAATGGTGGAGGGGAACTAGTCTACCTCGTTTGGCCCCCTAGCTCATGCCTGCCTTGAAGCATTCCTCTCATCTTCCGCTCTTTTCTGGGTAGGGTTGGCAGTGTACGTAAATTCTCTCCAACGAGTAGCATCCTTCGAACCTCCTCTGTGGGCCATCTCTCTATACAATTTCAACAAATACCTGCAAACAAAAGCAACAAAAGCAAAACAAAGACAAGAAAAGCAAAGGAAAAAAAGAAGGGCAGAAATTGAATCAGAGAGCTCCGGAGAATAAAAGCTTAAGAAGAGAGAGAGTCAGATGTGTGAAAATGACAGGTGAAAAAGGGGGTTATTTATAGTGGAAGAAGGGCGATCTCCACTGTAGATCTAAATGACCAAGGAATCGCCACATGTCTCAGCACATAAATACCCCCCCGACTCGAGGAACCATCATTTCTGCCCAACAAGGTTTCGACACGTGACACACTCCCAACCTAGTATTTAAGACCTTTCCAACACACAAGGCGCCACCAGCCCAGAGACAGATGTTGACAGGCCTGATGTGATTTTTGATGGGCTGTAATTAATGAAGACGGAGCGAAAACCCAGGGGGGACGTGTCACCAAGACAATAACGGCTCTGTTAGAAGAAAGAGAAAGGATCTCAGTGACCAGGTAGCGTCCAAACCACACCAATCGCCTCAATAGTTGGCTACCCCACCAGTCAAAACCGAATCACCTTCAGCATTCTTCCCTAGGACGGATCGTCTTAGGCATGATTTTCTGGCGCAAGCTTTATAAATCTCACACCAGAAATTGGGGGACTGGATGTTTGGGAGAAAATATCGGACCGACACATGGATACTTCATCAACAGGACACATAGCAACTGACCAGGTGGCCACCCCAGGTTGCCTTCACCCCAGGCATCCTTTGGCCCATGAGCGCCACGATTCAGGGATTTTACCAACCCAGTCATCGTTCGACTTTAGGATTCCATTGCCCCTAGGCAGCCTTCACCTCAAGCAACCCGCGTCCCGAGAGTCTCATTATCTTAGGCATTCTTCGTTTCAGGTCTTTCATCGCCCCAGGTTTGTTACTGTCTCAGGTCCCAAGAAGACAGGAACTTCTTCTCAGGATTTTCTTCAGTCATCAACAATACACTTCAGGTATCCAACAGTGGGGGCCCTCAGACATCCTCTGCCCCAGGAATCAAGACAGCTTCTCATGAGAAATCACCCCAGGCCAGGATTCCTTCCACAGTCGGCTTACCAATAACCTCTAACCTATGCACCAATGGCCACGTGTCTCCCTATTCAAAAATAGGAATGAGTGTTGATAATAGGCTCACGATTGAGGTAGCTACCCATTATAAATGCACTCGTCCCATCCTATTACCATCTTCAGGTGATGGGACGGTGTCAGGCCTACAACCAGCAGACATACCAGCAACATTAATGAAATTCGATTACACACTATCCCATAACAGACATCACATCATTCTCATTCTCCGATACCTAGTTACCGTCAAGAGGGAGGGGGGAGGGGGTACTATATAAGGACAGCTTCTTCAACGGAGGCAGGACTTTTGGCCATTTTCTTTTTCACTCTTGAACTTCAGGAACTTGGAGAACCGGAGAAACACTTTGGCACTAAAGGAGATTTCGCAACATTATCACCTTTATTTTATCTTCTTCATCTCCGTTAGGTAACTTCTGTGTATTTTCTCCCATTTTTCTCTATTTTCGTTTTCTCTTCTCTATGTTTATCGAAAACACATCCCCTTCCTTCATCATTTTTTCTGACTTAGGCATCAAAGTTTTTCTGTCAGGGACCCCTCCTGGTATTACTCTGAAGGTGTTACTATTTTACAAGCTTAAAAGGTGAAGTCTTGTTTGGAATAGCCACGCTTTTAGCCAATCTACGATGAAAAAATCATCGTCTGACAACAGCCCCATCGCTCTTACACCTCATCAGTTGAGTCATTCCACGTTGACCGTAAGGAAGGTCTACGGATAATTTTTGCACCAATAAATCTAATATCATTTAAACAATTAAAATTTTTTAAATTAATCTAAATTAATTTAATTAAATAATTTAAATTAAATTAGTTTGAATCTCCCTAAATAGATAAAAAAAACTTTAGAAGTTGTGAAATCGAAGGATTTGTAAAGAACAGAGATACACATTTATATTATACTACGTAGTAAAGGATCAAATTTTTTTTATATTTTTAATAGTCATTAAATTATATATATATATATATATATATATATATATATATATTAATCTAAATTAATTTAATTAAATAATTTAAATTAAATTAGTTTGAATCTCCCTAAATAGATAAAAAAAACTTTA
>JAVXUL010090021.1:0-22859 GCA_035590515.1 Trichilia minutiflora | reverse complement strand
GAACTACATGCAGCCGGTGGTGTTTGTATGAATATAAAACCATCTAATCTTCTTTTAGATGCAAGTGGTCGAGCTATGGTTTCTGATTATGGACTTGCTGCGATTCTTAAGAAACCTGCCTGCCGGAAAGCTCTGCCAGAGTGTGATTCCTCAATGATCCATTCGTGCATGGAGTGTACAATGCTCAGTCCACACTACACTGCTCCTGAAGCATGGGAACCAGTAAAAAAGTCTTTGAATTTGTTTTGGGATGATGCAATAGGTATATCACAAGAATCAGATGCTTGGAGTTTTGGGTGTACATTGGTGGAGATGTGCACTGGTTCTCTACCGTATGTGGAGTAACTTCTTGTTTGTTATAAAGTTCTTCCTTCTTCTTTTTCAACCTTTTCTATTTGTGCTATGAGTTAATTGTGATAAGCTGGCATACTTTGGTCAGGTGGGCTGGTTCAAATGCAGAGGAAATTTATCGAGCTGTTGTAAAAACTCGAAAACTGCCCCCGCAATATGCAAGTATAGTAGGTGTTGGAATACCCAGAGAGCTGTGGAAGATGATTGGTGAGTGCCTGCAGTTCAAGGCCTCAAAAAGACCACCTTTTACAGCGATGTTGGCAACATTCCTCCGTCATTTGCAAGAGCTTCCACGCAGTCCTCCCGCAAGTCCTGATACGTAAGAATTTGGAAGTTTTCATTGTAACCTTTTCATCACCTAATTACATTGCATTGCTTCATTTTCTCTTTCATTCATATACTACTGTTTGTGTGTGTGCGCGTGTGTGCATGCATGCATGCACGTGCGTCGTTTGTCTCAATTTTAAAAATGTCACTTTTTAAAAATTGTTGTTTGGCTCAATTTTAAAAATGTCACTTTTTTAATGGCTGATACAGTGGCTTGATCAAATTTTCTGAATCAAATGAGGCGGAACTATCTCCTCCATCTGATATGGAGGTTTTTCAGGATAATCCAAGCCATCTACATAGACTCGTCTCTGAAGGGGATGTGAGTGGTGTTAGGTTAGTCCACTATATTGTAGACCCATTTGTACTTGTTCTCCATGATGGACTTTAGTTTTTCTATCTCCTTAACCCTTTTTCTTTGTTTATGCAGAGATCTACTTTCAAAAATTGCATTAGGAAATGCTAGCTGCTCAATTTCTTCACTTTTAGAAGCACAAAATGCTGATGGCCAAACTGCTCTTCACTTGGCTTGTAGACGTGGTAGTGCTGACTTGGTTGAGGCTATATTGGAGTATTCACAGGCAAATGTTGATGTTTTGGACAAAGATGGGGATCCTCCTCTTGTTTTTGCTTTAGCAGCTGGATCCCCGGCATGTGTTCATGCTCTCATCACAAGAGGCGCTAATGTTAGATCTAGATTGAGAGAAGGCTTTGGACCATCAGTTGCACATGTCTGTGCATACCATGGTCAACCTGATTGCATGCATGTAGGTCTTAAATTGATTAGATTTAACTAGTTGTGTACGCGTTTTAAATAATTTCATCCTGTTTTTCAAGGTTTCTTAGTTTGACAAATATTTAATCTTCAGGAGTTGCTATTGGCTGGTGCTGACCCCAATGCAGTTGATGAAGAGGGTGAATCTGTACTCCACAGAGCTGTTGCCAAGAAATATACGGATTGTGCTCTTGTTATTTTGGAAAATGGGGGTTGTAGATCAATGTCTGTTTTGAATTCAAAAGATTTGACGTAAGCACATCTCTTTTCGTTTTTAATAAGTTGGTAATCTTTTGCTGTAAACTAGAAATTGTATAGATGAAAGCAGGAATTCAAAGTTGTGAACCAGCTGTACAGTTGGTGTTTTTCATGAGCTGCTATGATTTTCTATTATAAATGAAAAGCTCATTGTTTTCTTCCTTTGTCTTTCGTTTTCGTTTTCCTTTGTCTTTGTCTTTTTTACATTTTGAGCATAGAAAGTGGGTAAATAGGGCGAAAGAACTCATGACTTTGACATTGAAGTCTTCCAGCACAGAAAAATTGGAGCCCATATCTTATATGCAATTCATGCTAAAACTGGCTTGCTTCCCTTGATAATGCCTCAGTGATTGCTTTTATTTATTTTTTTCTTGTCTTCTGTGTGTGAACAATCTCTTGTTCTTGTTTTGTTTTAGTTGTCCATTGTATATTATGTATAGATGGATTGTGAGCATGTGACCTAGAAAGAAGAAATTGAATGATTCTTGACTTGGGAGTAGATTTTTTTAATCCCAGGTGTCTCATTCCTTCAAAATTTAGACAAACAGAGAGCAATTTAAGGTAGATCATGCATATGATATTTGGTATTTTAAGGTGAAATTTGATTTAAATTGCTTGGGGCAAATAACATAGTAATTAAGAGTCTCATTTTGTTTGTCATAATAACATGGACGTGCATGGAAATATGGGAAAATAAGGAAATATATAATACGTTTACTTTTTAGATAAATTTACATTTTTATCCTTTTTGTATTTTGTTTAATTTAAATTTAAGAATAAGTTTATTTTAACTATACTCAGACTTAACCCTAATTTGTTAGTAGAAAAGAGGCTCTAATCTTAGAATTTAGGAATAGAAGATTAATTATTATTTTAAAGAATTTTTTCCTGAATAATAGAATTTTTCCTTAAATTTTAGGGCTTTCATAATTTTTTTGGTGGATTTCAAGTTTTTGAGTTTCAATCTTGTGTTGGACTCATATAAACACACAATACGCTGCGTCACATAAGAATAAACACTGCATATTTCTAGGCCTTATTATACCTATGCGATCACCTTGCCAGGGATATTTTTATTATTCCTGGTACCTGGTTTAATCTTTTGTTTATAGTTTTTTTAGTCTTTCGTACACAGAATTTTTTTTGGTTACATGTCTGGTGCAACATCAAACTATGCTGATCTGTGATTTGTGTGTTTTGGATGTGATGCATATGGCACCTATGTTTGTTGTACGGAAGTATTAGTGCACTGATTTTTTTTTTATCTTGTCTCTTTTTCTCTGCTTTCTGCCTGCAGTACTTTTCAGACCTCAAACACAAGCTTGGATCATTTCTTTTGTACATTGTCTAAAAAATCCCTTAAAATCTGTACTTAACTTTCTTTTTTTAATTTGTAAAATCAAATCTAGGCACTCCATGAGACCTACTAGAGCTATATTCGTAGGTGTGGTGGGAGATTAAATTTGAGGTACACAATATAGCCATGAATTCTCCCCCAATGTTACTGATTTTAGCATGAAGATTCAAATTATAGTACGTTATTGTGAAAGAGAAGACTAGATTCTGTGTCCCTTCTATTGTAGTCCCCTTGGTATGGCAACATAGAAAATTAAATTAATCGAAGGTGTCTGATTCCTCTCGATTGTGGTCTCAGCAAATGAGCATTGACCATAGACAACTTCTGTATTATATTTGTGGATTATTTTTTCCTTTGTTGTATTTCCCCCCCTTTTTCTACTATTTTCCTACTGATTATCTGCCTCTAAATGATGCACATCTAAATTTGTTGTTGTAGACCATTGCATTTATGTATAGCGACATGGAATGTGGCAGTTGTTAAAAGGTGGGTTGAAGTTGCATCACCAGAAGAAATTGCTAATGTGATTGACATTCCCAGCCCACTTGGCACGGCACTCTGCTTGGCAGCTGCTCTAAAGAAAGATCATGAAGTTGGTAATGCTTAAGGTCTTAGAGTGGCTTGTAGATAAAAATGATAACATTCTTTCTTCTTAAAAAAAGAAAATAATTGATTTTCAGAGATTAACCAACGCCATATTTTTCTTCTATTTTTTTGTCCTACACTTAATTTTGAGTTATCTTTGTTTGATTTTTTTTTTTAAATTTAGAGAAACTAGCTGATACAAATACATGTATTTGAGATTTGAAGGTCTAAATGAGTGATGTTCATTTGCTAAAAGGGGAAATTGTGGGTGTTTTTCCCTTTCTGTTAAATAATTAATTTGTTTAGTTACATGCATGATGGTTTGACTTCAGTCACTTTAATCTCATGGTACTTTAGTTATTGTTGAAATGGACACTCTTCGTTTTTCTTTTGTGTGAGTTTTTTTTGTGATTCCCCCTTGGTGAGTGTGCATGCCTTTCCTCCTTATTTTGAGGAATCTTTTTTGTTTGCAGATTATATTGGTTGCACCATAAACCTTTGACGGGTGTAGTACTATTTATTTTTCTGTTAATTTGTCAGTTAGTTATTTGTATATTGAATTGCAGAGGGGAGAGAGTTGGTGCGAATATTGCTTGCTGCTGGAGCAGATCCGACTTCTCAGGATTCCCAGAATCGAACAGCTTTGCATATTGCTGCTATGGCTAATGATGTTGAGCTGGTCAAAGTAAGTTATATGCATCCCTCCTTCTTGATAGTTGAACTTAATATTTTCTTCAGGGATAACTGACGTTTTATTTGCATCTGTTGCAGATGTAAACACCTTGGATTTTTTTTGCTTTCTTTTCTTTTTCTTTTTTCAGCTGTATTAATACATTTTCTATTTGCAATATTTTGAATAGATTATTCTTGATGCTGGAGTTGATGTGAATATTCGGAATGTGCACAATACAGTACCCCTTCATGTAGCTCTGGCCAGAGGGGCGAAGTCTTGTGTTGGGTTGCTTTTATCCGCTGGGGCAGACTGTAATTTGCAGGTTCCGGTTTCCCTCTGTTGCTTCTAAAATTCTGTTACATTCGAGTATTTGGTAGATGTTTAATCATAAACATTTAGATTCTGAAGCAAATCAGTAATTAGGCTTGGAAATCTTATAGTTTAATCATAAACATTTCGATTCTGAAGCAAAATCAGTAATTAGGCTTGGAAATCTTATAGACCTTACATTTTGTGCTCTTCTATTGGTCCAATTAGTTGCTTAGAAGGTCTCAATTCATTCTGTCTTATTAATGCTATATGAAATTTGGCAAATTTTGAGTCGATGAGTATTCCTTGTGATAGTGATGCAAGGGCAAATTCCTTTTGTTGAAAATCAGTGAAGTAGTTTTTAGAAGAAAAAATTTCCTTTAGAAAGTTGAGTTATTAATTTATCATCTTTAATTATCTATTTGGCAAGACTGATTTTAATGTTATTGAGATATCACCCTAAAATAATAAAATACTTGTTTAGCATTTTCATCTATTTTGAAGATGCCCAACTTATTAGTAAAAGCGTAGTTATATTTGTTACCATATTCGCTCTAGCATATTTTTATGGATTGTTTCATTTGGATTTGCATCCATGAATCAAAAGAAACTTTCTGGAGAGCAACTATTGATGTTTGTTCATCCTTTTGAACAGGTTATCTAGTTTCCTCAGTAAATGTATGTTTAATTTCAAGAACTGTTTCAAGGTTTAACTGGAGCTTTATTTTCAGTTGGACTTCTTTATTCAACCATTATGGCCTGGTCAGATATTTCTTCATCTGAGTTTAAATAAGTCTACTTGAGCTTGACCTATGTTTAATCTTGAGGTTGATCTTCTGAAAATATGAAGAGGCCCAGACTGAGGAGCTAAATAGTTTGCTCAGCTTGTTGCAAATTAAATTGAAGTTAAGTTCAAGGATGAACAAATTTTTGTACTTTTAAAGACTTCTCAACAATTCAAGGAATCATTGCTTCATTGTAGAATTTTGAGACCTGATGGAAGGAGTAATCTCGATCCTCACATCTTTAGTAATGTGAAAGAATAGATTGCTTGGAGTAATTGATTTGTTTTTATCTTGTGGCACTGATATAAAGATTGAAACCATAATAGAACCAGAAATTGCTTCTGTTTTGAAGAAACTGGGTAAGTCATATATGATAAGAATGTTGTGCTCACGAAGAGGTAAGCCATCTACTTTACATGTTTGTTACTGAGAAGATGTGGGCAAGAACAAATTTAATACGAATTCTCTGATGTCAATTGCTGTTGATATTAAGTTAGCAAAAGCTAGCTGAGAAGGAAGTGATTTAGCAATTGCAGACAATCTACACTACTTGGAACTTACAAAACTTAAAAAAATATCTTGCTCATTAAGATTGGAAAAGAATTTTTTAACCACAAAGGAAAAAAAGTTAGAAAGATTGCAGAAAGCTTAAAGAATGATGTAGGATCAGGCATGATGGTGCAATATAATCAATTTCTTCTTGTTGTAATTAGGGTAATGCAGTTGATAAAGACATTATTCATCAGTCAGGTTCAGTATATTGAGTTGCCATTAAGCCCCGAAGACACTCTGGGCCTTTCTGCAGGTGGTGGTTGTTTGGTGTGTTTTTTCTCAGTGTTCTAGTACCAAAAGGAAAAAAGAAAAGAAAAAGAGAACAAATGAAATGCTAAGAGTAAAAAAAGGGAGCACGTGTCTTTCATTCAGTGAATTCTTCTAATGCTGACTGCAGCTGCATTATAATTAACCAGTGATATGCTCGTTGTACTGTTTGGTTCTCAAGTTTATTAAGTTGGAATTTTCTGTTGGATGTTTGCTGCTTCCATGCTATGGGAGTTCAAAGTATCATTAACATGGGTGGAGATCTCTGAACACTAAGCATTGGCTTCACTTTAGGCTATAAGGTTGAATAAACATGTGAAGGGTAGTGCGAGTTTTTTATCTTCGTATTCTGTCCTGTAAGAACAGTGTGCCATTTGGCGCTACATTTAATTTTAAGTAGGTTCCACAATTTCTTGATAAAGCACTTTGGGGTTGGCACATTGTGTGTGTGCTTTTATATGACAGCATGGCCACTTGATTGTAAGGCTAATAATTTGGTGCATAATTATGCAATTTTTTGTTTCTAAATTGATTAAGTATTTATAGAAAATGAATACTTTCATATTTAACTTATGCATTATCACCCCAGTTTGTCCTTCATTTTCTTTTTTCAAGTTTCATTCATGATTCTAAGATGCATTTTTAAAGTCATCTTCTTGTGGTCAAACTGAACACGCAATGAAATGAAATCAGTTGGCAATGTTTTACTCTTGTAAACCTAGCTCACTATGTTTGTCCATGTCTTTGTTTTTTGCGACAATATTTTCCTCTTGCTGTCAGCTTACTTTGTCATCACTAGTCATTTCAGGATGATGAAGGTGGTAATGCTTTCCATGTGGCAGCAGATGCAGCTAAAATGATTCGTGAAAATCTTGAATGGCTCATTCTCATGCTTAGTAATCCAAATGCTGCAGTTGAAGTTAGAAATCACAGGCAAGTAGTCCTTGCATGTCTTCTCCTTGTCAGTTATTTATTGCCAGGAGATTCTCATTGTTGATATTTTATTTTCAGTGTTTTGGCTTTGTTTATTCCTGTTTCGGAATGGGAAATAAATTTCACTGCATTTGCAGTGTTTTCCGGAAAATAATTGAACTTGGCCTTTTTTTCGCAAATCTGTATTCTTTACCTTGAATTTTGAAATTTTGTGGCAAATATAATTTTTATTAATCATATAGTCAGTATATGTTTTAATAGAAGAATTGTATTTAAATGTTATTTTTGGGATTTTTTATAGTCATTGAAACTGTTAGGCAAGATCATGGTGAGTCTGGAATTTGATATTATGCCACAGCTTGAATTCTTTGTTGATTTTTAAATAACCTTGAAATGTGGAGAGGGAGAACCTAGTAGTACAGGGACCTGAAATGAACAGTTCTTGGAAAGAAATCCATAACGTTCAATATGCTAGAATTTAGTTGATTTTTGTGTACTGTCTAAATGATTAACATTCCTTTATGGAAAGCATACCAACCATGGTTTTTGCTCAATTGATCTGAAGCTCAAAAGGCCAATACCTGTTTCTCTTTCTATTCTTTTTCATCAAAAGTGTTGTTCATTTGCATGAAAATTACTGTTTCTAGTGAATCTTTCTGTTTTGAACTATGATGCCTTTATACATTGTTCTTGCCCCTTGTAACAGTTTTACCTGTGGCAATATCTATTAAGAGGTTTGAATTACTATGTCATGTAATATAATCTCTACCATATCGCTGACTTTGTATTCATATTATTGTGCAACAGTGGCAGGACATTGCGTGACTATATGGAGTCCCTTCCCCGTGAATGGATTTCTGAAGATCTGATGGAGGCCCTTTGGAATAAGGGAGTTCATCTTTCTCCTACCATGTGAGGCCACAAAATTATACTTGGTGCTTTGAATCTGGTTACTTGATTTATTATGCATAATTGTTTATGCAATATATTTGTGATTATTTTATTCTCAATTCTGTTCAGATTTGAGGTTGGGGATTGGGTTAAATTTAAAAGAAGTGTTACAACTCCTACATATGGGTGGCAAGGTGCAAAACATAGAAGTGTTGGCTTTGTGCAAAGTGTCCTTGACAAAGACAATCTCGTTGTCTCCTTCTGTTCTGGAGAGGCTCGTGTACTTGCCAATGAGGTTTTAAAGTTAATTCCACTGGACAGGGGACAGCATGTCCAACTTAAAGCAGATGTGAAAGAGCCAAGGTTTGGATCTATAAAATTTCTGACATGTAGTTTTCAGTTGATATTTTAACCTTCATTACCATCTTTATGCTACCATCACATGATTAGTACTTCCCTTTTCAATTGCATAATGCCTATTAACTGAATAGGTTGGTTCATCGTTATTCAAAGATCATTAGTGAATGATTGATCACATTTGCTACAAGAATACAACAGTTATTACCTCCATTGTGACTAACAGATCTTATTGAGAAAAAAACACATGGCACCTAATGTGATGAATTTTGAAATGTTTATGGCTTAGTAATGTTTAAATCAAATGTGCTGGGCCTGTCTAAAATTACCCCCCCAAAAAATCGAAACATGATGTGGAGCTTGAGGTTTGTGTTATCAGTTCTATAATTGCTATGTGATCTTGCATTACAATCGTCAGCTTGTGGTGAAGTGGCTTATCTGTTTATCTCTTTGCTGATGGTGTATTTCAGGTTTGGATGGCGTGGTCAGTCTCGTGACAGCATTGGAACTGTGTTATGTGTTGATGATGATGGGATCCTGCGGGTTGGTTTTCCTGGAGCATCCAGAGGATGGAAGGCTGATCCTGCAGAGATGGAAAGAGTCGAAGAATTCAAAGTTGGAGACTGGGTTCGTATTCGCCCAACTCTCACAACAGCAAAACATGGGTTAGGATCTGTAACACCAGGGAGCATTGGTCTAGTATATTGTATCAGACCAGATAGTAGTCTGTTATTGCAATTGAGCTATCTTCCAAATCCATGGCATTGTGAACCTGAAGAGGTGGAGCCTGTTGCCCCCTTCAAGCTATGGGAGTCTTTTGCCTTTTTCTTCTACAGAATTGTTATATGCCTAAAATTTTCATTTACTTAAATTTATTTGTCAAACAATGTCTAATACATTCTGTTCCTGCATACACTGACTTCAGTTAATAAAAAGCAACCCGTGGGAATGTGCATATCTTTCATATACAATGTACAATTGTTATTACTTGACATTGCTATTACTTGATAATGTTTACAAGAAAACAACTTCAGGAAAAATAAGTGGACATTGTTATTACTTTACAGTGAAACAGAAAAAAAAAACTATGCTAAACAATTTTATTATCTTTTGCATTCTATGGATTACAGTAAAGTTGGTCCGCGAGCCAGCCCGTTTAGGCTCGTTAGCTCGCGGGCCGAGTTAGGGTTAATAAATTATCAGCCCGCATAATAAATGGGTTGGCTCGGCTCGGTCCGCTTAAGACCAGTCCGCAACGAATCGAGCCAAGTCTAGTCGGCCCGGTCCGTTTGACAGATCTAAATATATCAATTCAATATGCCAAAAAACCTTAGGGTTTTAAGTTTGATTTTGATTGAAGCTGTTTTAATCCTTGAACCAAATCTAAGAATATTAGTCGGTTTAATCGAATCAGAAATAGATCAAATTGAGATTTGATTTGATTAGACTAGGATGTTGTGTGAACCATATTTGGATTGTACCTTTTTCCTACTTTAATAAATAAATCTCTAGTATTGACAGTCTTAGATAGCCCCATGAGTAAATCTTTAGTCCTATATCTCTTTATCACTAACAGACTAAAGAGATTTGTCCTTTTCCATTTTCTATAACAGCTTTTATGATTATCAGTGCTATTCCTAGTAAGTGATAATGGTGGATCTATACCTAAGCCAAATCTCTGTCTATAATTTATAAAACAAACTCTGTATCTTGCTTTTATTTTTTATAATTCAAACTAGTCAAGATTTCAATCACAGTGTTGCTATTATTAAACCTGAAGAAAACTGTTTGAAAAAATTATAAAATAATTAATTAACAATAATGGATATCAATATTGAGATCTTGTATGTATCATTGCTAGCCATCCTTTAGGTAGAGCCAACAATTCTACTAGTAATTTTTATACATGAAGACAATAAAATATGAATACACATAATTTAAAAAATATATCCCCTTTGGACGGATAAAATTTTTTAAATCATATATATTCAAGTCAAATAATTAAGTAACCTCAAAATTTATCTTCTTTGAACAGACAAATTTATTGATTATATCTCACAGTGTCTTCCAAGTAAAAAATTATTTTCCTTATGATTATATCACTTAACCACAATATTTCATAATTTATTTTAAATTTTTATTTTTTATTAATAAATTTTAATTGTCTTAGATTTTTAATGATCGCATCACTCTGGTGATAGCAACCAAGAAAAAAAACTTACTTAAAATTTTTCTTGAAAAAATAAAAAATACCATAATTATCTATTATTGTTATTTGTGATTTTACACATATAGGATACTAAGACTTTATGTACCTTAAAATGACATTAAACAATACCTATTATAATAAACTATCTTTATACTAATAAGAAAAATAAATTTTCTTTATAAATTTCAATTATCGTATTACTTTGGTAATTATCAACAATTAAAATATTTTTAAATTTAAATTTCCTTAAAAACTTTAAATTTATTTTCTAATAATAGAAAAAAGCCCTAATTTATTGATTTATTTTATCCTAAAATAAAATAAAAAACATTAAAAATTTAAAATTTTAAAAATTAAAAGACAAGTGCAATGCCATCGAGATCATTGGAACCTGGTGTCGTACACACTTGAATGCTTCACCATGCATGATCAGTAACTATCGATTGGTGTGTGCACATCACTCGCCCACCCGTTTGGCTTAATCCGTAGGGTCGATTCGACCCAAATCCCTATGTTTGGATCCATGAATCGGTCCTGACCCACTCTTTTTTTTAATTTTTTTATTTAGCGCATGATCTACACGCACCGTGATGCAAGCTCCACGCATGCACCATACGCACTAGAATGTGTGTAATGCACACGCTTTTTCTTATTCCCTTGATAGGTTGGACTGGAGCTACTTTTCCTAGAATTTGGGTTGATATAACCCAATGTTGACCCAATTTTATCCCGTTTCTATTTTTACCCTAAAATCTTCATTTTTTTTATTCGATTTTGATGATTCAAAAGGTTATTCTTATATTTTTAAACATCCTGAAGTTGATTATGGTCTTAGTTTTCTCAAAAAATTGATGAAAAAATATCTAAATTTGAGTATAAACTTTTGAACTCAAAAAATAATCTTATAAAATTTTTAATTCAAATTTCTCTTCAGACACAGCAAATCAGGACACATATTATCTGTAAGTAGAAATCTTATAAAGAGAGGAACAAGACACATATAATAGTGTATCATGCATCATAAAATAATAACATCAAATAATGAGAAAAATTCTAGAAAAATTTGGATTAATAAAATCCGAACCTTCAAACCACGATATCTTTGCATAGATTATGAATTAAACAACATATAATACATCAATTTGAAGCTTGTAATGCGAGGAACAAAAGCCCTAAACTTTCAATTTTATATTACAACAAAATCAACATAAAATATAACCAAGAATTCTTGCAATTGTATGAAAAAAATACATTCAAATAATTTATAATTGATTCTAAACCATATATGCATTAACTTTGGTACCACATGTAAGAATAAATTTTTTATTTGTCAAGATCGTGTATATATAAGAATACATACTTATTTTGGTTATTAATGCAGCGTTCCAAAGATTAGGTTTTCTTTTCTATTCTCTACGTATGTGACAGCTTCTTTAATGGAGTAAAGGTACTTTCTAAGGTTTCAAATATCTTTTATGTTCATTTTATATGTAGAATTAAAGAGAAAATTTAACCTAACTTTAATTAGTCTTTATTAGATCTCCCTTTTAAAGGTTTTAGTATGACCCAAGCTTACATTGATTGCCAAACTAACTCATTAATGATGTTAAATTCAATTTTCTTTCGATCACATAATTAAATCTACTTACTAAATGATTATACCATTAATTCGTTTTATTAAAATTAGAGTGACGATTAATATAAGTACACAAAAAATCCAACATTAATTTGATTCAATCTAACCTAAAAAAAGGCTAATTTTTTTTTATAAAATAACCAAAAACATAACCAAAGCAACCAAAAAACAAATCGAATTCGATTCTTCGATTTCGCATGATTAAACAAAAAAGTATTAAAGCTGAACTTATTAAGGATCATTTTGGTTGAACTTGTAAGATTATTGGATCTAATTGGCCTATTTTTAATTGTAAAATTAGATAATTAATATTTATAATTATATATTACTATTAAAATCTCTGAAGAATATGCAATAATTTTATAAAATTTAAATATTATGGTAATTTTTCTCACATAAAAACAAATTTATATTTCAAAACATTAGATAAAGTTATGTGTGATGCCACACAATCAACATTGATGTACCAAAATCACAATAAATTAGTAAAATATTTTTGACGAATAAATTGTCATAATAAAAATTATCATTTGTGAATCGAAACAATTATTCACACCACAAAAAAGACAATGACTTGAAAGTATTACGTGTCTTCAACCTAAACTAATCAAATAGACAGTACTAGTTTAATTATTTGGTAGGCTAGATGGTCGATTAGTCGATTTGTTATTAGTTGATTGGTTTAAATTGATAGCATACGTTGTACGTAAGTTTTGATCTTATAAAAAATAAAGCCAAATAAATATAAAATAGATTTCAAGAAAAAGACATTACATTAGTGTTGAGGTTGAGGTTAACAAATTTTCCCAAGAACACGATCATGAAAGAACAAGTGGTGAGGGAAACCAGCATGGGCGGCGTATCTATGACGTGTGAATAAGATAGGAGGAGAAAAGAAGCTTAGATTTGACAAAGCCACGAGACGAATATAACGAAGATTGACGGTTTCAGATGAATAACACGGAAGGGTGCAAAGTAAAGTGGATGGCTGCTGAGAATGAAAATTTAAGGTTAGTGTTTGATGTTTTGTTTTTTCTGTGTCTATGACCAGTGATAACTTGTGGGAGAAGCATGCTACTGACACGCAAACACGAATTGAAGAAAAAGACAAAAAAACACCCGCCGTTTGGACAATATAAAATAACTTAAATCACTAAGTTAGGGCTAATTAATTATAAAATTAAAATATATTCTAATTTACCAAAAATCAGGAATTAAATTGTTATTACACCATATATTTTCTTTGGTTATTGTTTCTATTTTTGGTTTCAGTGGCTTAAATTGAGAATTGAACAGATAATTTTGGTTTCGAAATTAAACAAATTAAAAATCAAACCAAAATTAAGAAATGATTCGGTTGGCTTTAGTTCATTCGATTCAATTTGATTGGTCAATCTTTGATCCTCCATTTTTCACTCGTGTTATTTCTATTCTTGTACAGAATTTGTTTGGCTATAAGTAAATAATATTCAGTGGTTCATCTGATCTTACACAAGTTATATTTTTCTTTCTTCTTCTTCTTTTATTTATTTATTTATATTTTGAGAAAAGACAAGAAATTTTAATGGCTCTGTTTTTAATCTTCTTGTTTGAAAGAATTGGAACGAAGAACAAATATATTTTATACAAAATACTTAAATATATTTAATTTATAAACTCTTATATTTCTAAGAGATTATCAGATTTATCTCCACAACATAAATTTTTATTTTTTATTAGTAATTAAAAATTTCATTTATTTATTAATTGGCCTATTGCGGTTAGATCATAATTACGGGCCTTATGGCTCCAAACACTAAGTTTTTGTTGTTGATATAAGCCCTATTATAAGAAAGAATGGACCCATTTAAACCTCACCCTATCTATCAAATCTGTTGTCCCATTTACTTGTTCTTGATAATTTTCATGTGCTCTTGGTTTACTTAATTGGTTCTTTATTGCCATGAGGACACTTTTCTTGGAATCTCGAGGGATTTCTGCACTCTCTATTTTGGCCGTTTTGCGTATTATTATATTATTCTAAGTACTCTTTTGGAGTTTACTTAAAAAAGAAAAAAAAAAGCTTGTAACAAAATTTCCATATTAAAACCATGCCATATTTCATTCAACTATTCAAAGGTGGGAGAACTTTTCTCCCGGTACCTCCAACATTAAACAAAATTACAAATGACTCTTCATAATAGCAATTCCCTGCTATCAACATCGTAATATATAGAAACGCTCATGCAAGTATAGATGTCCATCGCAATATAATTGCCATTTGCCTAATCAATTCATAAGACATTCAATGGCAGTCACATTTTCAATCATATACCTATGCAATAACAACAGAACAAAACAAAACCGAAACGTTTTCATTTTAAAAATTAGTGTCAATCCAAATTTTATAAGGTCAAATTCTCTGAACTAGCACACATTGTGGCTTTTCTTTTCTTTTAAAAAACAAAAAAAAGGAAAAGCATGCATGTACGTTACATCCAATTTCACGATCAATCTTGATTAGTTTATTAACATATACCTTTCTCTTTTTAAGGGTAGCACAAATTGATTACGTCCCCCTAGCTCTTCAATAGAGTAAGCAAGTACCTCAGAAAAATTGAAAAAAGAGAAATTCTGATTCTCACACTAGAAGATAACGAATTAAATCAAATTTTTAAATCGAAAAAAGTCATAGACAGATCCAATTGCATGATTACATGCACTGGAATCTATATATGGTACTATGTATCCTTTTTTAAAAAATAAAGTTTGGAGGAAGTGTAAAATCAGTTGCACAGAATATCAAACTTTTAATTTCTTATTGTTAATGGTGGCAAAGTAAAATTCGACTCCACCAGTCCACTAGAACTATGCTCAAAAGCATCTTGTATTCTTAAACACTTCCATCAATCAACATAAAAATAACATAATCATAATATAAATAACGAGGGGGAAACATAACTACGTAATCTAACTGAACTCATGACTGACGCACCGGTAGGGTATTTTGCATGTTGACATCAATCCTGTAAAATCCTCCATTCTCTTCTTTATCTTAATTTAATTATTAAAATTTGTCGCAAACAGTGACATCTTAGAAAATAGTACTTTCTCAGATCAAAAGCCATCACCTTGACTCAGCCAGATACATTGGATTCGAATTTTAGTCATTATAGAAACTTCTAATAAACACATGTGAGCAACTGTCATCCATAGAAATAACAACGCGGCTAAATTGGACCCTAGATCAACCAAATTATGTCTTTTTCCAACCATATATATAGAGCTTTCAAGCACACGAGCCATGCAGAGAGCAGCGGAACAGAATAAAACACTACATGGATGAACGAAAGGGTAATGAAGGAGGAGAGGTGAAATATCGAGGAGTGAGGCGGAGGCCTTGGGGAAAGTTTGCGGCGGAGATACGAGATTCGAATCGACATGGGCAACGTGTTTGGCTTGGAACTTTTAACACGGCTGAAGATGCTGCTCGAGCTTATGATAGAGCCGCTTATTCTATGAGGGGTTCATTAGCCATTCTTAATTTTCCTCATGAGTATCCTGATGTGGTAAATGAGGGTTCTGCTAGTACATCCTTTTCTTCGTCTTCTTCTTCATCTTCATCAATGCGGGAAAATGTGGAGGAGAGAGGAAAGCAAGTTATTGAGTTTGAGTACTTGGATAATAAGTTGCTGGAGGAACTTCTTGAGCAGGAAGAGAAGAACAAGAAAGGATGAAATTTTTGTTGAGCAGTGGAGGACTACGTACGGTTAATTTTAATATGTTTTAAGTTCGATTCTACCCTTTTTATTGTTGTAGCTGCAGTATGAGGCAGCATTAATTATGTCAATGTATGATTAACCTTTCTATTTTCGTAAGCCATCCTAGCTGATGGAATTTAAATAAAAGTGTTTTAGCATGAAATCCTGCACCGTTTAGAGCGCATGAAGGATATAAAACAGGGGAGGGCTAACCCCCAGTTGTGTAACCCAGCAATTGAAATATATGTATGTATGTATGTATGTATAAAATAAAGTCATGTCTGGGAATTTTAATGGGGCTCCTAATTCTGTGTCTTATGCAATATCGCCTGCATTACTTTCTCCCTCTTTGCCAGTTGCGTTTATGGTAATATTTATGTTTATGAAAGAGATTCCTTCTTCGAAAGGACTATGGTTTCTTTTTCTATAATTTCTCCTTCAGTACTAGTTTGCGCTGTCTTTTCCTGTAGTAACTTATTATTAATGTTGGGATAAAAAAAATTGTTGTTGTTGTTCTTCTTCTTATTTGTTGGAGGCATTAAAGACAAGTTGACAGTTTAACTGTCAAATCACAATAATATTCGAATCCGGCATCGCGGCTTGGAACTAATAAGGATTCATGAATTGACTTTCTTTTAGAACTTTGAATTAAGCCACGAATTCCAGAGCTCACAAACGTCAAATTGACAACATAAACAGTACCGTCCAGAAACTCTTTCTTCCTCTAACCCACAGAACACGGAACCAACATTCTCAACTTCCTCTTTGTCCGCTGGAGAAAGAGCGCTAGAAATCTATTGTTCGTTTTTATTTTGCACTCAAAATATATTGTTGCACTGCTTTCTCCATAATCGTTGGTCAGTTATTAATGACCTAACCGATTATATCCTGTTATAAATTATTTGTACCTTGTTCCTAATCAAATGAATTGGTTATTTTTCCAGAAAGGAAAAGAACGTAGCTCGAACCTGTTTAGGAAATGGGAGTCATCGGGAATGAACATTATGGTTCATCCTAGCTACCAACTTCACCTTTTCTGACTGATTTAGACATGAAAGCTAGTTGATAAACCATAATTATAGAAGGTAAAAGGGAAGAAGAAGTACAATCGAAGAAAACCAGTTATCATCCAAGTAGGACATGCTTTTGTAAATGCAAATACAGATCAATTTACGTCCATGAATCTTAATCAAATGTGAACAACATAGAATCATGAATTTATTGACCAGGTCCAATTCAATAATTATCCACTTGTGCAATTTGCTGGGCTAAATATGATAGAGAAATATAAAATAAGATAATTATATTATTTGCACTTAGTGTAAAATAAAATTGGGAATGGATGTTGATTTATATATTTATTTGATCATTAAAAATTATCTAAATATTTAAATAACAATTTAAATTTAATTCTCACATAATTAAATAATCTTTCTTTATAATCATAAAATTTAAATTTTATTAATAAAAATTTAATTTATAATTTATTAAATATTTTATTTGATAACACGTATCTCATATCGTCGTCGCACAAGCCATTCAAAGTCAAAGTTCTTATATATCAATATTGGGTTCTCCTAGATCATCATAGCCAAAAATCTTATATATTAACATTGGGTCCTCTAAGCCAAAGTTCTTATATATCAGTGTTGGGTCCTCCTAGATGATACGATGATGGTGGGCACTCTCAATCTTCACTTTGTTCACTTACTTTATGTTTTACGTGAAAGGATATTACTCTCGATCCTTCACTTTGTTCACGTCTCCACATTTTACATAAAGAGAATGTTAATACTATCGCACATTGCACCAAAACTTTACACTCTTTATATATAGGTTGGACACTCTCCTCCCTTATAAGTTAGAGTTAATTTTGGATTGAGGTTTTTATAAAACATTTTATATTAGTTACCCTTATTATGAATTATAATATTTTTTATTATAATTTTTTATAATTAAAATTCTTAATTTAAATTGTGAGAATAACTTATTGTATGAGTGACTATTGCATAAGATTGAATAAAAATCAGTACAATCTCACGTTATAATGATTATCACATGCTCCCTAACTATTAATTTGTCTCTAAACTTTTGGGGATTGACTACTATACGCTAATTTATGAGTACAATCACTTTAATTTCAATAATTACGTTATGTATTTTAATTTTTGTATTACAAATTTTAAATTGCATAAATTTGAAAAGGCCATCACAAAAATCAGCAATTGGATATACATTGGCGCAGCCTTGCGGCAATATACCAAGTCCTAACAATTTTTGAGGAAGTTGGATCACATAACATCATTTTCAAAGTCGGAATTAGCTAAGGCCCACTAGAGGCTTCAGAGCCATTGTTCAGTTAAAGTTTATTTATTTATTTATTTTTGTCTTCATATTTATTTATTTGATTTTATCTATTTTAAATAATTAAAATCATTTTTCATTTAATAGACATTTTAAAGATATTTTTTGTTGAAAACATTATTTTTTTTTTAACTTTTTATCTTAACCTTAATAGGTTAAAAATCTAATAAATGATATTCACAAAAATATCCTTATGTAACTAATTTATTTACAAACTTACCTATTTAAAAATCTAACACTTTTTCTAAGATACACATAATTTTATCAATGAAATAACATAAATATTATTATTTTTTATTGATTTATTAATTTAAATTTAAATGTATCAAAATATTTTTTGAATTAAAACATGTATAATAGCTTTTATATAATATGAATAACTGTAACAAAAGTATAAGATTTTATTATTTATTTAATATTTAAAATTATAAGAATATAAAAATATTAATATTCAGATAATTTTAATTTAAAAAAATAAATAACTTCTATTCAGATTTCATACAAAAAATGATAAGTCATTTAGAATAAGACATTTATATCTATTCTAAATTTAATTTTTTAGATATTTAGTAAAAAAAACACTACCTTAGTTGTTTAAATATTTTTCTAGATCCAGTGAAATATTTTTCAGCCACATTAAATTAAATTTTTAATTAAATAATTAAGATTTAAGTTAATTGATCTTAATGGGCACCTTAAATATCCAAATATAAGTAACTTGTATAATCTTAAAAATTTGTAATTGTTTAATTTTTTTGATATCTTTCTTTTTATACAATATTTTTTTATAGGTTTCTCTTAGCAAAATCTAAATTTGAAAATAAAATTATTTATTCTCACTTTTAAATTTTAGTTATATTGTGTAAGCTCTTGTATATATATATATATATAAGAACTTTTTGGTCATTTTATTTTATAAGAGTATTTTTGTTATTTTTATAAAAAATATATGTTCGAGTATAATAATTAATAGTCAATACTATATTAAGACTTAAGATGAGGTTTGTGACAAATTAGATAAAAAAAAATAGTTGAAACTGATATAGGTTTCAATTTGGTTGTCGGTAAATACTCGATATTCAGAATTAAATTTTTATTAATTAAGATTAACAATTAATAAATCGATTTTTGCTATTTAAAAAAAAACATAGAGATGATCGAATTAAAAAAATAAAAATAAAATCGAACATCAAACGAGAGAGAAAATAACTTTGGATAAAAATAACCCTTATTCTAGAATTTTCTTTTTTATTGCTCGAAAAGGCAATTTTGTTAATTTAAAATCCTTTATAAATATCGCAAAATGCAAAACTATTCATCATTTTCCCTTTTTTTTCTTCTCCCTAGCTGAATCTCCCCCATTTTTCTCTCTTTTACAAATTTCTTTTTTTTGTTCCCTAAAAATCCTTCATTTCTAGTCGATAAATTTCCGATTTCTTACTATGAATCAACATATTTCAATGTTTTCTACCCATTGGAATCATTATTTTTTCAATTTGAGCAAATATTTGATTGCTTTAAAATTTGGGTTTTTACTAAAATTTAGGGATTCTTTGAAATTGAAACCAATTAAAGCTTTATTAAGCTTCTAAACATTACATAGTAAGATTTCTCTCACAGCTTAACTTATTAATTCCAAAATCTATTAAATTTGAATTTTAAGATTACTTCTCATCCAAAAATTTGTATGTTATTCATAGAAATTCGATTTAAATTACATTATTTAGGACATAGAGTAGTATTATTTGTGATTAGAATGTTGAAAATACAAATTGGAATGATAGGTGTAAATTGATAGTGCGTGAAGTTACTATATAATCAGGGTTTTTGTAAAATTAGATTGATTGTGATAAATTATATTAAATTATGCTAATTGGATAAATTAGAAGTTTAATTGTTAAAAATTTGAAAATCGACTATAAGAACAAAAATGAGGTTATAAGTAGAATTGTCAAATTAAATGTGAATTACTGACAATTGTTGAGTTATGAATTAGCTATGAGAATTAAGAATATAATTGTGTAAATGAGTTATATTATTTTCATTTGATATATAGAAGTTAATGTAATTATCAATGTGTGTAATTAGGCACCAACCACACGAGTGAAAAGCCTGATCCAAGTGAGGGATTATAGCGACTGTGTACCCTCCCTGATACAAACTCCGTTAAAGATGACGAAACTCAAACTCGATTGGGAACCTAAAATCGTCCTAGACCAAACTTGAATGAATAGAACCTCGACTTTTTGTTTATAACAAAACAAGAACCTTGGTATAATATAGATCCCATAAACGGTGATGGAAACTCTGTTTGATAAGTCACTTTTGAATGCCATAAGAAACAATCTTGATAAGTTGGATAGTTTTTCAACGAACCAAAGAGAAAAAAGAGATACTCTGAAATTTATATCTTCCTTCCTTACAAAGTTTGACTTCCATGTTGAACCCGAACTATGGCCTTGTCGTGTGTTGCTGCCCCTCTTGAGTTGGCTCTCAATTTTAATAGCCATATGCATTATATCTTCCAACTCTACATAGTATTGTAGCTCCACTTGATTGCCAATTTTCGGATTCAAACCTGTCAAAAATCGTGCTATAGTGGCCTCACAATCCTCCTTCACGCTTGCTCGAATCATTGTTACTTTCATCTTTTAATAATAATCTTCGACACTCCTATTGCTTTGCACAAGTCTTTACAACCTCTTGTACAAATTTCGATAATAGTGACTTTGTACAAAATGCCTTCTCATTAATGTTTTCATCTCCTCTCAAGTATCCGTAGTCTTTCTCTATTATGTCTCCTATTTAGCATCAATTGATCGTACCAAACAATAGTATAATCGGAGAATTCTATGGCTACCAATTTCATTTTCTTCTTATCGGAGTAATTGTGGCAATCAAAAACTAATTCCACCTTCTTTTCCCATTCAAGGTAAGCCTTAGGATCATTTTTACCTTGAAACAAAGGAATCTTTATCTTAATACTACCCAAGTTGTTATCTTCCCAATTCCTAACTTCTCTACCCTGACCATCATGTCTCCTATGGCTAACAACTGAAACTCGATCATCTTCCTCACCAAAATTGTTTCCATAATACTCTCCATCTTCTACTCTTACTTTCTTTGGTTGAACTCTCTCTCTCTCCTATATATATTAGAAGTGATTAGTGATTGTCCTACACATGCATTCTCTACCTGGTCTATCCGTTCATGATTTTATTCCATTTTCACTCTTTACATCCTCCTCATCTCACCTATTAAAGTATACATGAGAAACTTTGGATCACCTTCTCTTGACATACCTTTCAAATCACTTTTACTCTTGTTGTCCGTCATATTCGCTGTAAGAAATTATTAGAAAAAAAAAAGAAAAAGAAAAGAACCTCATAATTCTCTCCCTTACGTGTTTACACTCAAAAATATGAATCACTCTACACTCGTGTTTCACTCAAAATTTATGGCTTTTATCCCTCTAATGCTCTCACCACTCTTGCCTCATTTCACTTAATAATTCTCTTTCAGTTCTTTTCAAACTAAACAAACAATAATCAAAATTTTTAGTAGCAATTCTTTAAGAACTTACCACAGCAAAATAAGGGCTAGAAATAAGGTTATGCTATAGATTTAAATGTTTTAATTTCACACAAAAAAATTCAAATTTGTATCACAAATTTAGGAATTAAGAAACACAAGAAAATTATCAGAATTTGACACATGGATACTAGGATGTTAATGTCACATGATTTTTTATAAGAGATTCAATCAGATTACATGATTTTTCTCTTTTTTTTTTCATTTTTTTTACTTTTTTTTAATATCAAGAACTGAAATTTACAGTAAGATAAAAATATATATATTCGAAAAAAAAGATAGGCAAACCTTAAGCTAGAACTTTGGCTCTGATATCAAAATGATATGAACCTGAGCTTAACCTCCATCACAAAAGTTAGAATGAGAGTGAAGGGTTGCCTAGACTATATAAATGCCCAAAAATCTTCCTCTAGAATAGATGTAAGAAACATCATTCTCCACCCCATCAATAGGCATTTGCGTCCTCGCAGATAGACTCTACACACACATGTGTGGGCTGCCACCATGTGCATCTATGTTCACGTGGATAAGTGCCAAGAGCATGCATCCATCGCCCTGCAAAGGTTGGGTTTTGATATTATTTGATATGAACTTAGGTCTAAACTCTATCATAAAAGTTAGCTTGAGAGTGAAGAATTGTTTAGGTTATATAAATGTCCAAGTGTCATATCCCGACCCATGAGTCCCATATGTGACAACCGCCACAGACCTCTAAGGGGTACTCAATCACACAAAATACCATCTGTAGGCCTGTAAGGCTTTGATAAAAATCTGTTTTCCCAAAATTTCTACATCACACTTTCAAACAATCCAACCGTACACCTAAACTCCGAATAGATAAAACAAACCACAAACACTTCAAATATCTCTGTGCGCACAATAAAAGAAACAATAATAAT
>JAVXUL010090014.1:0-22864 GCA_035590515.1 Trichilia minutiflora | reverse complement strand
AGAGAGAAGGAGGAAGAACGTGAGAGGAGAAGAAAAGAAGAAAAGAGGAGGCCAAGCTAAAAAATTCGACCCTAGGATCCCTATTTATAGAAAAAGGATGAAATTACTATTTTTTCCTTAAGTTTTCTAAAGAAGGAAGCTTCTGGAAGAGGATAAAATCGTCATTTTGTGTCAATTCAATCGAACAAATTAAAGATTTTATCGATCGAACCACCCCTTTGATCGAATGAATAGTAACTTTGATCGACTGAATATCTTGATGTGAATAGTATTCAAAGAGCTTGCAAATCATCGATCGAATAATTCACTATTCGATCGAACGAATCCCCCATTCGGTCGACCGAATCGAAGGCCAGAATTTCGGTCAAATGAATTATCCATTCGCTCGACCGAACTTGCCAAAAACTAGAATTTTCCACTTAAATTCCTTTTGAAATTGAAAATCACATTCGGGGTCCCAACATACACTCATAGAAACTCTTTTTAACCATCATAAATATCAAATATAACCAAAAATAGGTGCACAAATTACGATTATACACAATAGACACAAAAGCATGAATAGGAAATATGGTAAAGTTATAATTATGCCCTTATGGTACAATCACGGGTGTGATAGTGGGCTTGCATTTTAGGTAGCCACTCTTGTCATCAATGTCACCAAATTACCCCCTTACATGTGAACTTAAATGCATGCATTTTTGTTGTTGTTAATTTGAGGTAATAGTACAGTAGTAAATTGAGTAGTTAATATAAAGCAGTTGAATTTGAATATGTGTGTATATGTGCAACAGTAGCAGTGTTGTTGATGAGAAGGATGATGAGAAGTATATGTGTTTGTTTCATATTTTAGATGATGGAAATACTGGTGTTTGAGATTGAATTAGCTTTCTAAGCACACTTATATACATATTTCCTTGGTTTCTGATCGTTACACAACTGCATTTTTTCTCAGAGGCGTTATCATCATTTCAGTAGTGTATGAGTATTTGAGCCACTTTAAGGATTTCAGTGGCTATCATTATATCATCTTTTTATGTGTCAGGGTAAAAATATCAAACAATATTTTTTTTAACAGATTAACGGTAAATAGGGGTTTGAATTTGAATCATAATATAATTATTCTATACGAATTTAACATGATTAAACGAATTCAAATTTGAATATTTTGATATGAATAATAATCAAATCGTATTTATGTCACACGATTAATAATCTTATCGGATTCGAGTTTGACGTTCAGAATTTGTTTATCCATTTAAAATATGATTAGTTAAATAAATAATCTGTTGGTGTGAGAATTATCCGTAGATCCTCCTCACAGCCAACTAGGAATGACTCAGCTCATGAGGTGTGAGGGCAACGTGGCTGTGACCTGCAGGTGAGTCTCTCACCGAAGAATAATCAGAAGATAGGCTGTTTCTCGAAGTGCTTCACCTCCTAAACCTATAAAATAATAATACCTTTAGAGTAACGTCGAGTAGGATTCCCGACGAAAAAACTTTGATGCCTAAGTAAGAGGAGATGAAGGAAGATGATGGAAAAAAGAGATCGAAACTGGATTTGGCAAGAACTAAAGTAGAAATCACCAAGAAAATACTGTCAGAGAAGAAAGTGCTTAGCCCCAGAAATATGTGTGTTGCCAAATCTCTCAATCAGAAAGATTCGAATCCCTCTCTATTAGAAAATACTATCTTTATATAGTGCTCCTATGACAATGACTAGGTATCGAAGAATGAGAATAATAAGACGTCTGTCATGGAACAGAGTGCAGCTATATTTCATAAATATCTTCGTTGACATATCTGAAGGTTGCAGGTCTGGCACCGTCACATCATTTAAAGATTCAGATGATAAGACGGGTACATTTATGATGGGATGGCTACCTTGATAGTAGGCCTGTTGTTAATGCTCATTCTCATTTTTGGATAGTGAGGGCACGTGTCTACAGGTTCTCGGATCAAGTACTGTCTAAAAACTAGATGCAAAAGAAATTTCTGCCTGTGACCCTTGCGGGTACCTGAGGGCCGATTCTGATACCTGTGGCAGAGATACTTCAAAGCCTACAGCTACTGGACACCTAAAGACCGGGGCACATCTTTGATGACTGAAAGAGGGATACCCAAAAATAGAGTCTGGGACCTGGGACAATGAAACTTTTGAGGTGATAGACTACCTAGGGCAAGGGCTACCTGGGACGATAGAATTCCTGAGTCGAGTGACGCTTGGAACGATAAGATTCCTGGGATGTAAGGCATTCGTGTAAGGAAACATCTAAGGCGTGGAGCACCTAGGATAATGGTCGTCACGTACCCTGCTGATGGAGGATACACGTGTCGACTCTACATTTTCTCCCAAACATCCAATCCCCCAGTTTCTGGTGTGAGACTTGTAAAGCTCGCGTTAGGAACTCATGGCTGAGATAATCTGGCTACCGAGGGGGATTTTCAGGCTCAGGTGCTAAGGATTACTTGTGAGTTCTCCTGGTTGAGACGGTTGACGTGCGATGGATATTACCTGGTCATTGAAAAAACCCTATTTGACAGAATCGTTAGTCCATCGATGACGCGTCTTCCCCAGAATTCCCGCTCTCACCCTCATTAAATGCAGCCCATCAAATGTCACATCCTATTTGTCCCCAGCTGTCACTAAACTAGCGGCTCCTCGAGTGTCAGGAGGATCCGAATAATGGGTTAAGGGCGAGGCACATGTCAAAGCCGAGGTGGTTGGAGATCTGACCGTTTATTAACTCGAGGGGGTATTTATGGGGCTTGACACGTGACTCTCCCCCGACTATTTAGATCAACGGCAAGGATCAACTCTTTTTCACTATAAATACCCCCTTCTTTACCTATCATTTTTATACCTATGCCCTTTTACTGTTGCTGTTTGCTTCGATGCTTTCTTGTTTACTATCTTTTGCTTTCTATTTTTTGACTAACTTCTGCTTCTTCTTCTTCGTTCCTCTCTTGCTTTCAGTTTGTTTTTGTGCTTTTGCAGGTGTTTGTGATTTGTAAAGAATGGCCAACAGAGGAGATTCGAGAGATGTTGCTCGCTTGGAAGAGGCTTCTCATGCGACTACCCCCACCTAGGAGAGAGGAGAAGATGAAAGAAACGCCTTGAGGTAAGCATGGGCCAGGAGACCAAATAAAACAGACTGGTTTCCCTCCACTATTATCGAGCTAGATTTTCAGACTTACCATCAGCTCTACAATATTCCTAAGAGCGTAGTGCTCAGGGTTCCTAGGGCTAAAGAGATCCTGAGTGCCTTGGGATCAAAAGAAATGGCCTTCAATGAGGAGTACCTACTGTTAGGGGTAAGTTTTCCTCTTTAGCGATACTTCGCCAAGATGTTTAAGGCCTTAGGGATTCCTCCCTACTAACTGACCATGAACAGTTGAAGGGTTTTGGGGGACCTGTTCGTGCTGAAGGCTGATGTCGGAGCTCCCGTCCCTACCCCAGATGGGGTGCCGTACTTCTACACCCTAAAAAAAATACCAGCCAATACATGGGATGGTACTACTTGTAAATCCACCCGGGGTACTAGTCAAAAATCAAAAGGAGTCCTTCCTGCAATAAAGACTGGAAGGATCATTGGTTCACGATCAACGAAGATTGGATGACTCCCCCCAGGGCGCCATCCTGACTTCCTTCCAGGAGCTAGGTATAACAAGTTATACTTAAAATAAATAATTTTTGACTTCGGAATCTTCCTCCTGACCTTTTCTTGTGTAGATATTGGAAGGGAGCAGCCGGAGATTCTGGATGGCATGGCCAATAAAGTAGAATCCCTGTCCCTGATATGGACATCTGGTATCTTCTAATCCTGGACTCCCAGGTAAGGTTTGAATTGGTATCCAAAGCGGCTTCCAGGAGCGAGCTTACCAAGGCTAGGATACACCTGAACAAAGGTGAGAAAATCCCTAAGTCGGCGTTATCTTTCCCTTTGTTGGTTCACTTTTGTCTTTACCAAATTTTTATGTTATGCAGCGGTAGGGACAGGGGGGACCCTGGCTGACAAGAAGTAGAGGGCAACCGATGTTTTGAAGGGGCTACTCTCTGAAAGGGGATTAAAGCCACCAAACTGACTGTCCCCCAACCAAATGCCCCAGAAGAAAAAGGACAGGGGCCTACAAAGGGGGATAAAAGAAGACCCTTGAGAAGGAGGGCAAGAAAACAGTGTGCCCCAAGGAGAAAGGCATCTCCTTCAAAGAGACGCCTAGGGAGGAAACAAGGAAGCGTACTTTCGAGGATGACTCAGCTCAGACAAAGAACAAGGGGAAAAGGCTTTTGGATGACATCCGGGAAGAGGCGAGGAAGAAGAAGAAAATCGAGGCCCAATCTCACCCAGTCGACCAGCAACCCAAAAATATCTTAGTCTGCGAAGAGGGCACCTCGACTTCCCAAGTCTTAGGACTAAATATACGAGTGGCAGTGGACCCGTCCAGAAGTCAACAAGTCAACCCTGAGGTAACCATTAGCATAATAAGACCTGAGGCGGGGGCAAGATAACCCACCTCTCTTTGAGATTGAAGACCCCTTTCCCTGTGACACGGAGACGGTGGGGGATCTCGATATTGTTATGGTGGAAGACCTCCCTGAAGAGAAGAGGGGGGTTTTCAGGCATCTTCTCCTGCTCATGAATTCTGCTCGAGAGACAGTTTCCCCTAAAAAAAGCAGAAAGATGAGAAATTTATCTCCCGATAAAGCGCTGGATTATATGAGCCTTCATGCTCATTGGGTATGTTATCTTTGCTCTAAAATCAGGTAATATTTAATGAATATTTGAATAAATGACTGACTAGTCTTTCATTTTGCTGATGCAAAGTGCTTTTGTTTTGGATATATTTATAAAAGACTTCAAGAATGCCATAACTGTCCAATGAAAGGCCTTTGATGCAGTAAAGAAGTTAGAGAAAAGGGCCTAGAAGGCGATCTCGACCACCCGAAAGAGTGCGGCCAAAGAAAGGGAGGAGTTGATGGCCAGGATCTCTGGCCTAGAGAGGAGAAGTCCCAGTTACTCTGGGAGAAGTCTCAGTAGGTTGAGGAGAAGAAAGCCACCAGAGAGAAATTGTCAACGACTGAGACCCAGGTTTAAGCACTGGAAGCAGAAAGGGAAAATACTGAAAGAGCCAAGTGACGGGCCTAGGGCTAGTACAATAAGGTGAACGACCTATATCGGGCCTTGAAGGACGAAAATGATCGATTGAAGGAGCAATATTCCACGTTCTTCTCGGATTATGTGGGGTTCAAAAAAAGGATCAATACCCTTCAAGAAGAGTACAAGTCCCTGAAAGAGGAGAACAAGACTCTGCAGCATTACATTGGCGAGCAGTCTCAGAAGTTATAGGCAGAACCTGCTCAACTCGAGGTCTGGTATGACCAAAGAGTTGATGAGGGTGTAGATTTGACCAGTCACCTGTTCCTCCAGGAATATCCAAACCTGAACTTGCGCTGGTTATTTGACTAACTGGGCCGTGATGTCCTAGGGACATCTGGGACACCTGCTGCAAAAGAGCTCCCCAAGACTTTGACCCAGGAAACGATCATGGCTACTGATGAAGGAGGGCCAATGGATGAAGATAGCCCTGCTTATACAACGAAAGGCCTTCCAGTAGCAACCACTGGGGGTCTTGAGTTGCGATCTCCTCAAGTGCCAGTGGATGAAGCAAGAGAGGTGCATCCTTCCTAGGCAGATATAGAAGAAGATACCCTTGCCCTCGTCCAATACTAAACAGATGGAGACGTCTCTACCGTATCTCGAGTCGAAGACCAGGTGGTAGAGCTTTCTGAGTGACAAAGAGGGACTCTCCAGTATATTCATTAGGACTTAGAAAATTTTTGGTAGATTTTTTGTAAAGCTTTGACCCCATTATAATTCTTTTTTGTATACGTAATAAACACATTTATTATCTTTTCTTTAATCAATAGAAGATGAACTTTTCTTCCATTCTTTTCTTTGCAAGTCCCATCCCCCCTTTATAAGTAACTAAAATTCTAAATAGAATTCTGACTTCTAATTTAAAAATAAATCAGTTGAATGTAATTACTAACCATATTATAGGGATGGCCTTGAACTTCTAGGGGTCAGGAGTTCACCTGGGCGTGAACTTCATTTTTGACTTCATTTCAAACTTAAGGAACAAACTGACTGGGGTCAAGATCTTTAAAGGTCTTCAAGTCTTAGGACCAAATTCGATCAAGATTTATCACGTCTCACTCGATCAGGTCTTAACCATCAAGGATACCTGATACGGCCAAGAACTTATGGCACCTAGAACGAATAGGGCTTCTGAAAATAACTAAGTGTTAAGGGATTTTAGAGCTTACAGTCAACCTTAACCTTAGAGGACCTGGCCCAGTCAGGGTTTATCATGCCTTAATGTGAACCAGGTCTTAGACGTAAGGTATGCCTGATTTGGGTGTAAGGGCTTATGACACCTGAGATGGATAGGGTTTTTAAAAATGACTAAGTGTTAAGGAATTTTAGGGCTCACAGTCAACCTAACCTTAGAGTACTTAGCCCGACCAGGGTTTATCATGCTTTAACACGAACCAGGTCGTAGACACAAGGGATACTTGATCCCGGTTTAAGGGTTTACGACACTTGGGATGGATAGGGTTTTAAAAATGACTAAGTGTTAAGGAATTTTAGGGCTTACAACCAACCTTAACCTTAGAGTATCGGTCTGATCAAGGTTTATCACGCCTTAACACGAATCATATTTTAGACGCAAGGGATGCCTGATCCTAATTTAAGGGCTTACAGCACCTAGGACAGACAGGGTTTTAAAAATGACTAAGTGTTAAGGGATTTTAGGGCTTACAGTCAACCTTAATCTTAGAGTACTTGGATCGGCCCGAGTTTACCACGCCTTAACACGAACCAAGTCTTAGACGTAAGGGATGCCTGATTCGAGTTTAAGGGCTTATAGCACCTAGGACAGACAGGGTTTTAAAAATCACTAAATGTTAAAGGATTTTAGGGCTCATGGTTAACCTTAACACTAAGATAAATATTAAGGTTGAAAAAATTCCAGGAGATGCTAAAAAAATGTCTTGAATATTTTATTCTTTATTCAAAAGAAAGAATGATACAAGAAATGTTACGAGCTTACAAATTGATCAACCTGAAGGGGAGTTCCCTCAAAGGTAATATTTCTTTAGCATCTTCGTGTGCCAGGCTTTACTCAGAATGATGCCATTGGATCGGGCTAATTGTATGTTCCTGGCCTGACTGCCCGAACTACCTGATACGGTCCTTCCCAGTTAGCGCTTCTTTCGACGCTACTCAGGTATTGAGAATGATCCTTCTGAGGATAAGGTCACCTTCACTGAAGGAGTGGGGTCGGATCTTTTGGTTGTAGGACCTGGATATTTTTTGTTGATGATCAACGATCCTAATTAAAGCGCGATCTCTGGCCTCCTCCTGCAAGTCCAATCCAAGACATATGACTTGCTAATTTTCTTCTTTATTAAAATGGGAAGTGCGAAAAGTCAGGATGTCTATTTTGCCTAGAATCACTGCTTCGAATTCGTAAGCTAGAAAGTAAGGGGTCTCCTCTATCGCTACCTTTGCAGTGGTCTGATAAGCCCATAGAACTTCTGGGAGTTCATCTGCCCAGGCTCCCTTTCTTTCATCCAACTTCCTCTTGAGCAGCTTTTTAATGGTCTTGTTAACTATCTCAACTTGACCATTGGCCTTCGCGTGAGTCGGGGATGCGAGGTTTAGATCAATATTCCAATCGTGATAGAATTCCTCCAATCCTCTGTTATCGAACTGGTTCCCATTATTTGTGATTAAGATGCTGGGAATACCATGTCAATAGAGGATATTCTTCCGGATGAAAGCAATGGTATTTTTCTTAGTGATTTTGGACAATGGTTCTGCTTTTGCCCACTTGATAAAGTAGTCGATAGCCATAATAGCGTACTTTGCTTGAGCTCTAGCAGTTGGGAAGGGCCCTATCAGGTCCAACTCTCATTATACAAACGGCCAAGGACTCAATAGGGTGGTCAGATTTTCTAAGGATTGCAGAGGAATGTCAACATGTAACTAACATGCATGACAGCGCCGTACAAGTTCATGGGCATCCTCACTTATGGTTAGCAAGTAATATCCTTGCCTAAGCACTCGATGCACCAGACTCCGACTACCACTGTGATTTTTGCAAGTTTTTAAGTGCATTTTGTCCAGCACTGTTTATGCTTCTTGTGGACCCAGGCACCTTAAGTAAGGGGTGCTGACTCCCCTTTTGTACAAGGTGCCTTCTATTATAGTGAACCTGAAAGCTTTTCGACGCACCCTGAGAGCTTTATTTTTGTCAGATGGCAGGGTGTCTTGATCTATATAGTTCAGGATTGGGTCCATCCAGACAGCTGATTCTTCATAGGCAGATAAGACCATGTCATTCTCAGGTGCAGAAGTGCTCTTTCGTCCCAGCATTTTTATGGGAATTGTCCTGGGAATGCTCTCAGTAAAGGATTAGACGAGTTTTGACAAGGCATCAATTAGGAAGTCCTCAGATCAAGGAATTTTTTGCATCTCCACCTTCTCAAACTTGTTAATTAAGCGCTGAGCTGCCGAAAGGTAAGCCTTCATGCTTTCCTCCTGAGCTTGATACGTTTCGTTCAAGTGATTCATCAGGAGTTGTGAATTATTATTAGTGGTGAGTGTGCGAACCCTAATTTCTTACATTGTTCTTAATCCTGCCAACAAAGTTTCATACTCCGCCTCATTGTTAGTTACATGAAAAGGAAATCTTAAAGCGTACCTAACCTCCTCTTTTTCTGGACTGATCAATATGATGCATGCTCCTCCCCTGCTTTGATTGGCTGACCCATCAATCAATAGATGCCAGGTAAGAGACTTCTCTGGGTCAGGGTGATCTACATCCATCTCTTCTGGTTGATTGGTGAGTTGTGAGATGGCCAGTGTCTCGGCCCGAGTTTGCTCAGTTACGAAGTCCGCGAAGGCTTGCCCTTTGATAGCCTTACGAGGTTGAAATTCAATATCGAACTCATTGAGCTCCACTACCCACTTGCCTAGCCTACCTGACAAATTAGGTCGATGAAGAATTTGTCAGAGCGACCGACGGGTTAGTATTACTATAGGATGAACCTGAAAGTAGGGCCATAATTTTTTGATTGCTACTACAAGTGCCAAAGATAACTTTTTTGGCATTGAGTATCGCTTCTCAGCATCTATCAGGGCTTTACTTGTATAATATATAGGCCTTTAAATTCTTTAGGAATCTTTCTTCACTAGAACCGAGCTGATTGCATGTTCACTGACAGCAAGATAGAGATAAAGCATTTCCTTAGGCGAAGAACTGACTAGCTGTGGGGCAGAAGCCAAATAATCTTTGAGTTGTTTGAATGATTTTTTGCATTCCTCATCCCATGTCATGCCCTTACCCTTTCTTATGATCCTGAAAAAAGGATAACACTTGTCAGTGAATCGGGAAATAAAACGACTCAAGGTCGTCAACCTTCCCGTCGAACTCTGTAGCTCCTTCAGCGTTCTGGGATTCCTTAAGTCCATGATGGCCTGTATCTTTTGTGGGTTGGCTTCAATACCTCTTTCACTGACCATAAAGCCTAGGAATTTGTCTGACCTAACCCCAAAGGCACACTTATCAGGGTTTAGCCTCAATCGACACTCCCTGTGAAGCGAGAAAGTTTGCTCCAGGTGAAAGGGGTGATCTGCAGCTTTAGTGGATTTCAAAATGATATCATTCACGTGAATTTTCATGGATTGTCCTATCAGTGACTTGAAGATTTTATTCACCAATCTTTGAAAGGTGGCCCCGACATTCTTTAAACTGAAAGGCATGACCTTATAGTAGTATAATCCTTGATCAGTGATGAAGGCCATCTTTTCTTGACTAAGGGGTGCAATAGTATTTGGTTATACCCTGAGAAGGCATCCATGAAGCTCAATAGTTTGTGCCCTACTGTGGAGTCAATTAACTGATCAATTCGGAACAGGGAAAAATTATCTTTTGGGTATGCCTTATTCAGGTTGATAAAGTCAACACACATCTTTCAGCTTCTATCGGTTTTCTTGACCAGGACAACGTTCGTCAATCAATTTGGGTATTTGACTTCCTTGATGAAACCCGTATTGAGCAGTTTATCTACTTCTTTCTTGATGGCTCTTTGCTTTTCAGTATTGAAGACCCTCCTCTTTTATCGGACTGGTTGTACGAAGAGCTAACTACTAGCTAATGGGATATAACCCTTTCGTCAATACCTGGCAGGTTCGCATGACTCCAAGCGAACACATCTGCATTCTGCCTCAGGGTCTCTATCATGTTTTGCCTCTGTTCAGGGTTTAACTGAGTATTGATTCTAACGATCCTCTCAGGTGTCGTTCATCCAGCACTATGTCTGTCACGGTCTCTTTCGATTCCAATCTGAGGACCGATGATTACTAGTTCTTCCTGACCTGACTGTTAGTATAGGTTATAGATTCTACTCTGGATCCCGATCCTTCATTAATTCTGGCGGTAGAATCTTTGGTCTGGTTAGGAAAAACTTTCAAGGGTCTTTTTCAGATGCAATAAGCTTGTTTTGAGAAGGTGGTGAAACACGACCTCGCTTCCCTTTGATTACCCCTTATAATACCAATTCCTTCACCAGCTCTAAACTTTAACTTTAAGTAGTGGATGCTTTCCACCGCTTTAGTGTTTCTAAAGAAGGGTCTTCCCAGGATGGCAGAGTATGGGATCTTCAAGTCGACCACCTGAAAGCATAATATAACGGTCTTTTAATAAGGCCTTTCCCTTATTGTTACTGGCAACTGAATTGACTCTAGGGGGTGATGCAAGAATCCTCGAATCTATGTAAAGTAGAATTGGACGGGATCAATTCCATGTCTTCTATGCCTAGGAGTCCAGCGTATCTTCGAAAATTATGTTTGCTGAACTACCTGTATCAATTAGAATTCTACTGACCTGTTTAGAGGCAATCCCCATCGCTACTACCAAGACATTGTCATGAAGATAGTGGACTCCTACTTCATCTTCATCAGTGAACATAATGGGGATGGTGGTGATCCTTAGTCTATTGTCTGCTCGCACATTCATCACATGAACATCTGTGAAGTGACTGGACAGTGAGTAGCGTGCATAATTTCTGCGGGAGTTGTTTGATAATCCTATCAGGGTAGGACCCCCTAAGATGATCATGATGCCCAGGTCTGGCTTCGGGTAATCTTCGTCGCCCTGATGTTGCCCATCTCTAGGGAGGACATACTGAGAATCAATATAATTTATGAGATAACTGTTATTGACTGGTACCTCAATCTGATTTCGTAGGTCCTCGCATTGATCAGTGGTGTGGCCACCCTCCTTGTGGAATTCACAGAATCGGCATTTGCTTTTTTTTGTGTAGCTTCGCTTTTATGGATTGGGGATGCGGTGCCAGGAGCCCTCGCCTTTTTGCATAATAATATATCTTAGACAAAAGAGCTTTTAGTGGAGTAAATCTTTGGGTAGCCACCTGTTCTACTCTCTTGGGAGAGTTCCTACCCGGGGGCTGTTTTGGTGGCCTGTCATCCCTGTGTGCCAAGATAAAAACTTTCTCTGACTCTGATCCCCCTTGTCATACTTGGGATTCCTGTAGCGAGCTCCTTTTTTCTTCTGCCATATATCCTGAGGATATTCCCTCCTAGCTGGGGCTACTTGGGCCTCTTCTTTCAGCCTTAGGAGCATCTCCCCTTCAATCTTAATTTCGTCGAGCAATTTTATATGAGCTACTTTATAAGTATCTATTGTACGTCGATAAACAGTATACCAATCCCTTTTCAATCGTATGCCTTTCTTCAACTCTTCTAGAGTTAAAGGATGATGATAAGCCCCCAACTCCATTACTTCTTCATGATACCTTCGCACGAAGCTTTTCAAGGTTTCCTCAGCTCCCTGGTGTATTGACAGTAAGGTGCTCAGGTTTCAACTGGTAGCCACCCCCCCTTTGAATTCATTCTCAAATAGGGTCACCAATTGATTGAAGCTGCTGATACTGGACGATGACAAGTTTTTGTACCAACATCTTGTTGGCCCTTTTAGAGTCAAAGGAAAAGGTCGGCACATTTGCAGCTCTATCAATCCCTGAATTAACATCATCTCTTTAAAAGTGTCAACGTACAGAGAAAGGTCGATTTTCCCTGAATAGGGAGGTAGTTGGGGCATCTTGAACTTCTTGGGGAGGAGTAAGGACAAGATTTTTTTCGAGAGGGGGGACTTGAACCCAGAAGTAGGGATTTTTTCGATTACTGGGTTCCTTTCCTGAGCAGGGACACTATATGCTCCAATTTCATAGAGCATCCTCTTCACGCACTCTTCCATCTCTTTCCTACTGATGGCTGTTGCTGCCTCTTTCTCTCGAGTATGCTTCTCATTGAGGTAGAACCTCATGTCGATGGAGGCCAGGCTGGGATCCATCCCTGACTGATTCACCCCTCTATAATTTTCTTCAACACTGTTTCTCCTGTGTCCACACCCTTCATAGATCTTGAAAAGGGTGTTGATCTCCTGAGGCGCGCGAGGCTCCTTCAACTTTTCAGTCGCTTTAGCTTTTTCTTTCTACCCTGCTATCAGTCTGGGCTCATGCACATTACCACACACCTCTCTGGATTCTCGAGGTCTCTCTGTATGATCGCTTCGGGGAGTTTGACTCTCCTGTTCTCCAGGGACAAATGGCGTTCTCTCTTTTCCCAAGGAGACGGATTTCCTGGCCATCTGTCTCCAAATTTCTAGGAGTTCCCTCTCCAACGCTTCAACCTTGCTGGCCAGAATTCTATCTGTACGTCTGCTTTCTGACCAAAGCCCCTCTTATATCAGGGGGGTTCTCCCTCCTCCATGGGCAATGCTTTTGCTGGAGCTAGAACCTTTTTCTCCTTGTCTTCTTTCTACCATATTCAAGTTTTCTAAGTTAGCAAAACTTTCAGAAAATGCTTTTCCTTCTTTCTTCCTTCACCAAATGGTACTTCAATAACTTTTTAGTTATTTTCTACAGACGGTGCTAGCTGTTGGTACGAGAATTATTCGTGGATCCTCCTCACAATCAACTAGGAATGACTCAACTGATGAGGTATGAGGGCGACGTGACTGTGACCTGCAGGTGAATTTCTCATCAAAGAATAGACGAAAGACAGGCTATTTATAGCAGTGCTTCACCTCCTAAGCCTGTAAATTAATAATACCTTCAGAGTAATGTCGGATGGGATTCCTGACAAAAAAACTCTGATGCCTATGTCAGAGGAGATGAAGAAAGATGATGGAAGAAAGAAATCGAAACTGGATTTGGCAAAATGTTAAGAGTAAGAATCACCAATATGTGTCGTCGGAGAAGAAAGTGTGGGCTCCGGAAGTGCAGTGTTGTCAAATCTTTAAATCAAAAAAGATCAAAATCCTAAAAAAATCCCTTTCCGTTTGGAAAATGATGTCTTTATATAGTACCCCCATGATAATAATTAGGTATAAGAGAATGGGAATGACAGGATGTCTTTCATGGAACAGAGTGCAATCGCATTTCATAAATATCCCCGTGGATACATCTGAAGGTTGTAGGATTGACACCATCACACCATCTGAAGATCATCAGAGGATGGGACGGGTGTATTTATGGTCGGGCAACTATATAATAATAGGCTTGCTGTCAGTGCTCATTCCTATTTTTGGATAGTAGGGGCACATGTCCAGTAGTTCCTACGTAAGGTATTATCGGGGAGCTGAATATAGAAGGAAATTCTGCCTGTGACTGTGACCGTGATCGGTACCTGAGGGTTGGTCTCTGGTACTTGGGGCAAAGATACCCTGAAGCCTACAGCTACTGGACACCTAAAAATTAGAGCGCATATTTGATAACTGAAAGGGGGATACCCAGAAACAGAGTCTGGGAACTGGGACGGTGAAACTCCTGAGGCGATGGACTACCTCGGATGATAAAATTCTAGAGTCGAGTGACGCCTAGGATGATGAGATTCCTAGGATGCAGGGCATCCAATTAAGGGAATACTTGAGGCGTGGAACGCCTGGCACGATGGTCACCACGTACTCTACTGAAGGAGGATCCACATGTTGACTTTCTATTTTCCCCTAAACATCCAGTCTCCTAGTTTCTGGTGCGAGACTTGTAGAGCCTGCGCCAAAAAATCATGGCTGAGATGATCTGCCTTAGGGAGATTGGTCGGCTCAGGTGATCAGGGGTTACTTATGATGACTCTTGGTTGAGGCGGTTGTCGTGCGATGGATGTTACTTAGTTATTAAAAAAACCCTATTTGATAGAACCGTTAGTCCATCAATGACGTGTCTTCCCCAGGGTTCCCGCTCTTACCCTCATTAAATGTAGCCTATCGAATGTCACGTCCTATTTATCCCCAGCTATCACTGAACTAGCGGTTCCTTGTGTTTTAGGAGGATTTGAATGTTGGGCTAGGGCGAGCCACGTGTCAAAATTGAGGTTGTTAGAGATGTGATCGTTCATCGAGTTGCGGGGGCATTTATAGGGCTTGACACGTGATTCTCCCACGGCTGTTTAGATCAACAGTAAGGATCACCCTTTTCCACTATAAATACCCCCCTTCTTCACCCGTCATTTTCACACCTTTGCTTTCTTAATGCTACTTTTTGCTCTGGTGCTTTCTTTTTCACTATCCTCTGCTTTTTATTTTTTGGTTAAATTCTGCTTCTTTTTCTTTGTTCCTCTCTTGCTTTCAGTTTGTTTTTGTGCTTTTGCAGGTGTTTGTGATTTGTAAAGAATGGACAACAGAGGAGATTCGAGAGATGATGCTTGATGGGAGGAGGCTTCTCACGCAGTTACCCCTAACCAGGAGAGAGGGGAAGATGAAAGAAACGCCACGAGGCAAGCATGGGCTAGGGGACTAAACGAGGCAGACTGGTTTTTCTCTACTATTACCAAGGTAGATTTACAAATCTGCCGTCAGCTCTACAATATTTCTGGGAGCGTAGGGCTTAGGGTTCCCAGGGCTGAAGAGATTATAAGTATCCTGGGGCTAGGAGAAGTGGCCTTCAATGAAGAGGACCTACTGTTAGGGGTAAGGTTTCCCCTTCAGCGATACTTCGCTAAAATGTTCGAGGCCTTCGGGATTCCCCCCTACCAACTGATCTTGAACAGCTGGAGTACTTCTACACCCTCAAGAAAAATATCAGCCAATACCTGGGGTGGTACTACCTACAAATTCGCCTGGGGTACCAGTTAAAGATTAAAGGGAGTCCTTCCTACAATAAAGACTGGAAGGACTGCTGATTCGCGATCAGTGGAGATTGGGTGGAGTCCCTCTAGGGCGCTATCTCTACTTGCTTCAAGGAGCCAGGTATAACAAGTTATACTTAAAATAAATAATTTTCGTTTTTGGACTTCTTCCCACCGACCTTTTTTTGTCCAGATATTGGAAGGGAGCAACCAGAGATTCCGACTGGTGTGGCTAGCAAAGTAGAATCCCTGCCCCTGATGGACGTTCGGCATCTTCTAAGCCTGAACTCCCAGTTAAGGTTTGGATTGGTATCTAAAGCGACTTCCAGGAGTGAGTTTACTAAGGCTAGGATACACCTGAACAAAGGTGAGAAATTTCCTGAGTTGGCGTTATCTTTCTCTTTGTTGGCTCACTTTTGTCTTTACCAAGTTTTCATGTTATGCAGCACAGGGAATAGGGGAACCCTGGCTAATAGGAAGCAGAAGGCAGTCGATGTTTTGAAGGGGCTGCTCTCTAAAGGGGGATCAAAGCCCATCAAATCGGCCATCTTCTAACCAAAGGCCCTAGGAGAAAAAAGATAAGGGCCTATAAAAGGGGACTAAAAGAAGACCCCTGAGGAGGGGGCAAGAAAATGGTGTGTCCCAAAGAGAAAGGCATCTCTTTCAAAGAGCCGCTTAGGGAGAAAACAAGGAAGTGCCCCCCAAAGAATGACTCAGCTCAGGCAAAGGACAAGGGGAAAAGGCCTTTGGATGATAGTCGGGAAGAAGCGAGGAAGAAGAAGAAAATTGACGCCCAACCTCGTTCAGTTGACCAATAACCCAAGAATATCCCGGTTCGTAGGGAGGGCCCTTTGGCCACCCAGGTCTCGGGACTAAATATACGAGTGGCAGTGAACCCATCCAGGAGTCAGCAAGTTGACCCTAAGGCAACCATTAGGGGAGATAAGACCCTGGGACTGGGGGCTGATGAAAACTTGAGGCAGGGACAAGAGAACCCGCCACTCTTTGAGATCGAAGACCCCTTTCCCTGGGAAATAGAGATGGTGGGGGATCTCGATGTCGTCATGGTGGAAGACCTCCCTGAAGAGAAGAGGAAGGCTTTCGGGCATCTTCTCCTGCTCATGAATTCTGCTTGGGAGGTAGTTTCTCCTGGAAAAAGCAGAGAGATGGTAAACTTATCTCCCAATGAAGCAATTGATTACATGAGTCTTCATGCTTATCGGGTATGTTATCTTTGCTTTAAAATTAGGTAATATTTAACGAATACTTGAATAAATGACTGACTAGTCTTTCATTTTGCTCATGCAGAGTGCCTTCGTTTTGGACATGTTCATAGAAGACTTCAAGAATGCCATAACTATCCGACGAAGTGCCTTCGATGCAGTAAAGAAGATGAAAAAAAGGGCCGAGGAGGCGATCACGACCACCCGGGAGAGTGCAACCAAAGAAAGAGAGGAGTTGATGGCTAGGATTTCTGGCCTAGAGGGGAAGAAATCCCAATGGGTTGAGGAGGAGAAAGCCACTAAAGAGAGATTGTCAAAGGCTGAGGCCCGGGTCTAGGCACTGAAAGTAGAGAGGGAAAATACTGAGAGGGTCAGACGACATACCCAAGGTTAGTACAATAAGCTAAAAGATCTATACCAGGCCTTGAAGGACGAAGATAACCGATTGAAAGAGTAGCATTCCATGCTCCTTTAGAATTATGTAGGATCCAAAGAGAGGGTCAATGCCCTTCGGGAAGAGTACAGTCAAGAATTGCCTTGATGAGCAGTCTTAAAAACTATGGGTGATACCTGCTCAACTCGAGGTCCGATATGACCAAGGAGTTGATGAGGGCGTCGATTTGACTAGTCGCCTATTCCTCCAGGAATACTCAGACCTGGACCTGCATTGGCTATTTGACCAACTGGGTCGCGATGTCCCCGGGACATCTAGGACATTGGCTGTAAAAGAGCTTCCTCAGACTCTGGCCTAGAAAACGATCATGGCTGCTGATAAAGGAGGGCCAACGGATGAAGATCGCCCTGCCTCTACAACGGAAGGCCTTTCAGAAGCAGTCACTAAGGGTATTGAGCCGCGATCTCCTCAGGTGCCAGTTGATGCAGCAAGAGAGGTGCCCCTTTCCTAGGAAAAAATAGAAGAAGATGCCCCTGCCCCCACCTAAGACCAAACAGATGGAGAAGTCTTTACCTCACCTCGAGTCAAAGACCAGGTGGTGAAGCTTTCTGAGTGATAAAGAGAGACTTTCCAGTATATTCATTAAGACTTAGAAATTTTTGGTAGATTTTTGTAAGGCTTTGACCCCATTGTAATTCTTTTTTGTATACGTAATGAACACATGTATTATCTTTTCTTTAATCAATAGAAGATGAACTTATTTTTCATTCCTTTCTTTGCACGTCCCATCCCCTCTCTAGGTAAATAAAATTCTAAGTAAAATTCTGACTTTTGATTTGGAAATAAATCAGCTGAATATAATCACTATCCATGTTATGGGGATGGCTTTGAACTCCTCGGGGTCAGGAATCCACTTGGGTGTGAACTTCATACTTGGTTTCACCCCAAACTTAGGGAACAAACTAACTGGGGTCGGGGTCTTCAAAGATCTTTAAGTCTTGGGACCAAATTTGCCAGGGTTTATCATGCTTCACTCGACCAGATCTTAATCATCAAGGATACCTGATGCTGCCAAGGACTTATGGTACCTGGGATGAATAGGGCTTCTAAAAATAACTAAATGCTAAGGGATTTTAGGGCTTATAGCCAACCTTAACCTTAGAGGACCTGGTCTAACCAGGATATACCACGCCTTAACACGAACTAGGTCTTAGACGCGTAGGATGCCTGATCCGAGCTTAAGGATTTACGACACCTGAGACAGATAGGATTTTAAAAAATAACTAAGTGTTAAGGGATTTTAGAGCTTACAACCAACCTTAACCTTAAAAGAACTTAGCCCGACCAGGGTTTATCATGCTTTAACACGAATCAGGTTTTAGACACATAGGATGCCTGATCCAGGGTTAAGGGCTTATAGTACCTGGGGTGGATAGGATTTTCTAAAAAATGACTAAGTGTTAAGGGATTTTAGGGCTTGTAGCCAACCTTAACCTTAGAGGACCTGGCCCAGTCATGGTTTATCACGCCTTAACATAAATCAAGTCTTAGACGTAAGGGATGCCTGATCTAGGTTAAGGGCTTACAGCACCTAGGACGGATAGGATTTTAAAAATAACTAAGTGTTAAGAAATTTTAGAGCTTATAGCCAACCTTAACCTTAGAGGACCTGGCCCGACCAGAGATTACCATACCTTAACACGAACCAGGTTTTAAACCTAAGGGATACCTAATCCAGGTTTAAGGGCTTACGGCACCTAGGACGAACAGAATTTTAAAAATAACTAAATATTGAGGAATTTTAGAGCTTATAGCCAACTTTAATCTTAGAGGACATGGCCTGGCCAGGATTTATCACACCTTAACACGAACCAGGTCTTAGACGCAAGGGATGTCCGATCGGGCTTAAGGGCTTACGACACCTGGGACAGACAAGATTTTAAAAATAACTAAGTGTTAAGGGATTTTAGGGCTTATAGTCAACCTTAACCTTAGAGGACCTGGCCCAGCCACGCCTTAACATAAACCAGGTCTTAGACGTAAGAGATGTCTGATCTGAGCTTAAGGGCTTACGACACCTGGGACGGATAAGATTTTTTAAAAATGACTAAGTGTTAAAGGATTTTAGGGCTCACAACCAATCCTAACCTTATAAGGACCTGGCCTAACTAGGATTTATCACGCCTTAACACGAATCAGGTCTTAGATGTATAAGATGCCTGATCCGGGCTTAAGGACTTATGACACTTAGAACGGACATAATTTTGAAAATGACTAAGTGTTAAGGGATTTTAGGGCTTATAGCCAACCTTAACCTTAGATTTAAGGTAAAAGAAACTCAGGAAAATGCTAAAGAGAATGCTCAAACACTTTATTCTTATTCATAAAAAAATCGAATGATACAAGGAGTGTTGTGAGTTTACAAACTAACCAACCTGAGGAAGAGTTCTCTTAGAGGTAATACTTCTTTAGCATCTCCGTATGCCACGCTTTACTTAGGATGCTACCATTAGGTCAGGCCAGTTTGTATATTCCTAGCCTGACTGCTCGGACTACCTAATACGATCCTTCCTAGTTAGCACCCAGGGATCCTTTTGATGCTACTCGGGTATTGAGGGTGATCCTTCTGAGGAAAAGATCACCTTCCCTAAAGGAGCGGGTCAGACCTTTCGATTGTAGGATCGAGACACTTTTTGTTGGTGGATAGCTGTCTTGATTAAGGCGCGGTATCTGGCCTTCTCTCGTAAGTCAAGTTCAAGATGCATAACTTGCTGATTTCCTTCTTCATTAAAGTGGGAAGTGCGAAAGGACGGAATGTCCATTTCAGCTAAAATTACTGCTTCAAATCCATAAGCTAAGAAGTACGGGTCTCCCCCATGGCCAACTTTGTTGTGGTTCGATATGCCCATAGAACTTCTGGGTGTTTATCTGCCCAGGCTCCCTTTCTTTCACCTAACTTCTTCTTGTGCAACTTTTTGGTGGTCTTGTTAATTGCCTTGACTTAATCATTGGCCTTTGGATGAGCTGGGAATGTGAGCCTTAAATCAATATTCTAGTCGTGGCAGAATTCCTCTAATCCTCTGTCATCGAACTGCTTCCCATTGACTACGATTAAATGCTGGGAATGCCATGTCAATAGAGGATATTTTTTTCGGATGAATGCAATGGTATTTTTCTCAGTGATTTTGGATAATGGTTTCACTTCTGCCAATTTTGTGAAGTAGTCAATGGCCACAATATCATACTTTTCTTAAGCTCTAGTAGTTGGGAAGGGTCGTATCAAGTCTAACCCTGATTATGTAAACGGCCAAGGACTCAATAGGGTGGTCAGGTTTTCTGAGGATTGACGAGGAATGTCAGCATGTACCTAACAGGAGTGACACCATTGTACGAGTTTGTGGGCATCCTCGCTTATGATTGGCCAGTAATATCCTTGCTTGAGCACTCGGTGCCCTAAGCTCCGGCTACCACTGTGATTTTCGTAAGTTTCCTGGTGCATTTGGTCCAGCGCTCTCTCTGCTTCTTGTGAACCCAGGCACCTTAAGTAAGGGGTGCTGACTTCCTTTTTGTATAAGGTGCCTTTTATTATAGTGAACCTGGAATCTTTTCGACGGACCCTGAAAGCTTCATTTTTATCGGATGGCAGGGTGCCTTGGTTTATGTACTTCAGGATTGGGTCCATCCAGACATATGATTCTTCTTGGGCAGGCAGGATCATGTCATTCTCAAGTGCAGAAGTGCTCTTTTATCCCAGGGTTTCTACGAGAATTGCCCTGGGAATGATCTTTGCAAGGGATGAGGAGAGCTTCGACAAAGCATCTGCCAGAAGGTTCTCAGATCAGGGAATTTTTCGCATCTCCACCTTCTCAAACTTATTGATTAAGCGTCATGCCTCTAAAAGGTAAGCCTTCATACTTTTCTCCCGAACTTGATATGTTCCATTCAAGTAATTCACCAGGAGTTATGAATCACTATTGATGGTGAGTATCTGAACCCCAATTTTTTGCGCTGTTCGTAATCCTATCAATAAAGCTTCATACTCTGCCTCATTGTTAGTTACAGGAAAAAGAAATCTTAAAGCATACCTAACCTTCTCTTTTTTTGGATAGATCAATATAATGCCTACTCCTCTCCTACTTTGGCTAGTTGACCCATCTATCCATAGATGCCAGGTAAGGGACTTCTCTAGATTAGGGTGATCGACATCCATCTCTTCTGGTTGATTGGTGAGTTGTGAGATGGCCAATGTCTCAACCCCAGTTTGCTAAGCTATGAAGTCTGCGAAAGCTTATCCTTTGATAGCCTTGCGAGGTTGGAATTCAATATCGAACTCACTGAGCTTCACTGCCCACTTGACCAACTTGCCTGACAAATTAGGTCGATGAAGAATTTGTCAGAGTGGCTGACAGGTTAATACTACTATAAGATGGGTATGGAAGTAGGACCACAATGTCCTGGTCACTATAACAAGTGCCAAAGACAACTTTTTTAGCGTTGAGTACCGCTTCTCAGCATCTATCAGGGCTTTGTTGGTGTAGTATATAGGCCTTTGAATTCTTTGGAAATCTTCCTTGACTAGAATCAAGTTGATTACATGTTCACTGATAGCAAGGTATAGATAAAGCGTTTTCTTTGGCGAAGGGCTGACTAGTTGTGGGGCGGAAGCCAAATAATCCTTGAGCTGTTTGAACGATTTTTCGTATTCCTCATCGCATGTCATGCTCTTGCCCTTCCTTACGGTCCTAAAAAAAGGATAACACTTGTCAGTGAATCGGGAAATGAAACAACTCAAGGCCGCCAACCTTCCCGTCAAACTCTGCAGCTCCTTCAGCATTCTGGGATTCCTTAAGTCCATAATGGTCTGTATCTTTCGAGGGTTGGCTTCGATATCTCTTTCACTGACCATGAAGCCTTGGAATTCCCCTGACCTGACCCCAAAGTCACACTTCTCAGGGTTTAGCCTCAATCGATACTCCCTCAAAAGCGAGAAAGTTTGCTTCAGGTGAAAGGGGTGGTCTGCAGCTTTAGTGGACTTCAAAATCATATCATCCATATAAACTTTCATGGATTGTCTTATTAGCAGCTTGAAGATTTTATCACCAATCTTTGAAAGGTGGCCCTGATGTTTTCCAAATTTAAAGGCATGACCTTGTAACAGTGCAATCCTTGATCAGTGATGAAGGCCATCTTTTCTTAATCTGGGGATGCAGTGGTATTTGGTTGTACCTTGAGAAGGCGTCCATGAAGTTTAACAGTTTATGCCCTATCGTGGAGTTAACTAGCTTATCAATTCGGGGTAGGGAAAAACTGTCCTTTGGACATGCCTTATTCAGGTCGGTGAAATCAACACACATCCTCTAGCTTTTATTGGCTTTCTTGACCAGGACAACATTTTCCAACCAATTCAGGTATCTGGCTTCTCTGATGAAACCCGCCTTAAATAGCTTATCTACTTCTTCCCTGATGGCTCTTTGCCTTTCAGTGTAGAAGACCTTCCTTTTTTGTCGGACTGGCTTGTACGAAGAGTTAACTATTAGCTGATGGGTTATAACCCCTTTGTCAATACCTGGCAAGTCTGCATGACTCCAGGCGAACACATTTACATTCCACCTCAGGGTCTCTATCTTATTTTGCCTCTCATCAGGTTTTAGCTGGGTACTAATTCTGATGATCCTTTTAGGGTGCCGTTCATTTAGTACTATATCGGCCAGGGTTTCTTCTTGTTCTAATCTTGAAACTGCCAACTCCTCATTTTCCCTGACTTGACTACTAGTAGAAGCTGCAGTATATCCTCCCGACCCCGTTCCTTCATCGGATCTAAGGGCGAGATCTCTGGTCTGATTAGGTGGAGCTTCTAGGGGTCTTTTGCGGATGCAGTAAGCTTGTTTTGTGGAAGTGACAAAACACGACCTTACTGTTGGTGGCTGGAGGTCTGAAACATGCATCACAAAAAATTCTCTCTCTAGAAACCGAGTCCTAGAGTCATGCTTTCAATGGAAACAAACAAGTATACAAAGCGGAAGCGTA
>JAVXUL010089985.1:0-22868 GCA_035590515.1 Trichilia minutiflora | reverse complement strand
GTTTTAAGTGAAGAGAGCTCATGGTTTTGAGCTTCAACTTCAACAAATCAAAAGGCTTGCAAGGTATGCACTTAAACTCCTCATTTGCACTCATTTTGGTGCCTTGTTTTCTTCATTGAATAGCATGGTTTTAGGGCTTGTTCCCTAGGAAGAAAAACTTCAATTATGCATGTTTTAGGCCATTAGAAACCAACACAACTCGGGTGATGATGATTCTCTGAACCAGTTATTTCCTCCATTCGGCTCTCCCGAGAGCTCCTCTTGCCGACCACCTTGTTCACACCCCTTGATCTCGCTCTCCAAGGGGCGCTTATGAATGCAATATAAGTTTCACGAGGCAGTAGCGAAGCAGGACCGAGATTCCCTTTGGTTCCCTCTTATAATCCCGATCCCCTCTCCGGCCCTAAATTTTAGTTTCAGGTAGTAAACACTCTCTACTGCCTTCATAGATCGGAGGAATGGTCTTCCCAAGATCATAGAGTAAGGCATTTTTAGGTCCACCACTTGGAGCTCTACCATGGTGACCTTCTGGTAGGGCTTGTCACCCATTGTGATTGGCGGCTGTACGGTTCCTAAAGGATACATGATGACTCTCCGAATCCATTCAGGGCGATCTCTGCTGGTCTTAACCTCAAGTCTTTTATACCCAAAGAATTCAGAGTCTCCTTAAAAATGATGACAGTGGAGCTTCCTGTGTCAATCAAGATTCTCCCGATTGGGGAAGTTCCCATTGATATTGTAACAACTAAAGCATCATCATGAGGATAATGGACCCCATTCTCATCCTCATCTGTAAACATAATCGGTACTGAGGTTATCCTCGATTTCTTCTCTGTACGCACATTTAGTACATGTAGCTCCATATTTATACTCAGGATAGAATACCGAGCATAATTCTTCTTGAAATTATTTGAGTTTTCAGCAAGTGTGGGACTGCCAATGATCACCATTGTGCCATCATGTCCCAGGGCCCATCTCAATTCTTGGGGCCTTTCATCTTCACGAGCTATAAACTCGATTGGGTAATTATTCTTAACCAAGACTTCAATCTAATTCTATAGCTCGTAGCATTCTTCTATTAAGTGTCCCACGTCCTTATAGAACTCATAAAATTTGTTTCCTGCTTCTCCGGGGAGTCTATGTTTAATCGGATGGGGTTCCAACAACAATGTCCCCCGTTTCCTCACCTCCTCTAAAATTTGTGAAAAGGGAGTGTTCAATGGGGTAAACTTCCTCTTCTTTACCCCTGCTCTACTCGACTCGATCTGTCCACTTGGGCGACCCGCTTCGGATTATCTCTCCTAGGCGATCTCCGCTCCCTAAGGTATTGCTCCTCTCTCCGCCTATCACCCCGATAATACTCAGGGACTCGATCCCTTCCCCGATTAGCTTCAGGAAACTTTTGCCTATCACCTTTCCATCTTCTGTTGTCAAATTTCCTGAATTAGTTGTTGTCTCTTGAGGGATCCCCTACAGGCTTCTGTTCTTTTATCTTGAGCATCACCTAGTTCTCGACTTCTATCTCATTGAGTATCTTTCTCCGAGTCACCTTGTAAGTGTTCACCAAGGATTTACAGATAGCATACTAGGCCCTGTCTATCTTGAGCCCTTATCTCAGCCCCTCTAGAGCCAACGGATGGTGGAAAGCCCCCAATTCAAGTACCTCCTCATGGTACCTTTTGGCAAAGCTCCTGAGACTTTCGCCATTTTCCTATTTAAGTAGTAACAAGGAGCTCAGGGTCTTGATGCTGAAGACTGCACCTCTGAACTTTGTGGTGAACACCTCATACGGCTACTCAAAACTCCGGATGCTCCCGAGGGTTAGACCCATAAACCACTTTCTGGCTTGCCCCTCCAGGGTTAAGGGGAATAGACAGCACATCTGTTCTTCACTCAGACCCTAGACGAGCATCATCTATAGAAAAAGTCCATGTGTAATGATGGGTCTGTCTTCCCAGAAAATGGGATAATCTGGGGCATTTTAAAATTTTTGGGCAAGGTCTGACCCAATAGGTGACTTTAAATAGGGTCCGATCACTGGAATAAGTTCAGCCAGTTCACTTTGGGGGCCCACCTTCTCTCTACTTATCTCCTCTATCACCTTTCTTACCAAGGACTCCACATCTTTGTCCTTGTTATCAGTCCTCCGTTCCCCTTCATGACACGAATTCCCTCGCCCAAATGCCTTGCGTTCCCTTCTCTGCCTCTACTCTAATACTATCCTCATATCATCCAGAAGTAGGCTGGTGTAATCAGGTATCTCCTGGACATCATCTAAGCTCTGAGAAACCCTTGTAGACCCAGAGTGGCGTCTTTCCCAGGCCACGAGGGGCATGGATGCATCTTTAGCCTCCACTCCCTTCAAATGGGGTTCCTCTACAGCCTTATTTTTCCCTTTTTCTGTAGCTGTATACCTTCTGGTCTAGGGCTACCTCTCGACTCCTTCCTCATCCCTTACCATGGCTTCTGGTCAGGGGAAGCTGCTCTCCACCTTCTCTTCCGATATTCTCGCATCTTATGTATTGGCCTGTATCACCTTTTCTATTTTTGACACTTCTCTGACTAGTATCTGCATCTGTCTATCTTTCTCCGCATGTCGTCATTCACTGTCTTGAAGCAGTTGCAATAACTGGGTCATTTTCTTAATTTCCCTTGCATGGTTTGGTCTACGTGCATGCACCTCAGCAATGTTTGACCTAGGGTTCCCATGATCTGGAATTTCATGCAGGGCACTATCAGCCCCTTCTGCAACGACAATAGCTTCCACAGAGCCTCCCTTTGTGTTCCTATGTTCAGATACGTGCCTCCTGGTTGAGTAACCTCTTACGTTGGTCATCTCTATTGAAAATAGCTTGTTGGCTGGCTTTTTGTTCGTTTTTACATAGACGATGCCAAATGTTGATGCAAGAAGTTGGTGTCGTCCTCAACCTCGAGCACCAGCTGGTCTTCTCTTCTCGTTCCTTGACCTAGAACTGTAAAATACTGAACACCTCAAAGGTAAAGCCGATTTCCCGATGAAAACCCTCCAATGCTTAAGTCAGAGAGGGTTTTACTTAGTGTATGAGAGAGGTGTGCATGCGAGTATCAAAGCATAGAACGTTCTATTCTCTGAGAATGATGCAGAACGTAATAGAAAAAAGTGTGTGTGAATCTATTAGAATGAGTTAGAATGTGAGAATGCAGCTCCCTCAATTTTTGGATGTTATATTGGAAGCATAGAAGTCCATACCTTTAGACAAGTGTTGCTGCATGGCTGACGTGCCTAAAACAGTCTGCTGTAGAAATCAAGGGGCGTGGAGAACTGTCATACTGTTATTGTCACATCAACCCCGAGACCCCGAGTGTAGGTCCCTTCGGGTGAAGCTTTCAGTTTTTCCAAGAATGAAATCTCCTAGTTCTCAGGAGGCTCTTATACAGTGGGCTATGGCTCTGATGATGCCAAAATATAGTGTCGTGGAGACTTATATACCCAGAGTGCTCGCAAGTCCCTGTCATTTTATAAAGAACATATCATTCCGACCTCCTGAGCCTAAAAGGCTTGTCGTTGAAAGTCCCGAGCCCGAGTGCGAGTTAACCATGAATAACTCGAAAGAGACCCTCTGACCAGTAGCCTGGGGCAAAGTGCCCGAGGCGATCTGGCTATCTCTCATATGATGTAGTCAACTTCTTGGGACGACGTCGTATCAAAGGGTCCACTCGGAGGTAATACGTCTATATGATGGGCCTAGATAAGGGCTTGGAGATGGGCCTGAGCCTTGACAAAATACCCAAACATGCATCTATACCAATTTTTTGAATATGTGTTGTATGGTGGTATTCAAATCTCCTTCCCAAAACCATTCATACTCTCGATCAGTCTCTTCTATCTCTTGGTCAGTCTCTTCTTCCTGCTCTCCTCCAGTTTCTTCTTCATCCTCTCTATCAGTCTCTTCTTCCTTTCCTCTAATCAATTTTACTCCTTGGAGTTGTGGTGAATTTATAATTTATCAAGAAAAAATCTCCATCTTTGAACATTCTCCAACACCTACTTCATCCAAGGATGGGAGTTTTAATGTGTAGTTTCCCAAGTAAAAGCCTCTAAGACTCGGTAAACATACAAGTTGCAAATATTTCAGTTCTTTGAAAACTATCTCATCATTTATTGTGTTATTCCCAACTTTCCCTTCAACCAACCAAGCCAAGAAACCACCAGTAGCACCTCTTTTCTGTAACTCTTCAACAGCTCCTATCTCCTGCAATTCTAAATGACAGACTAAGGATAGATTATATCAGTAAGTTTCCAGTATTTACAAGTAATCAGCATTGAAAACTCTTAAGGAAGAAGAAGAATAGAGTCTGAGAGATTCAAATAATGCTTGTGTATTTTATTTTATTGAGTATATTATTCCTCATACATTCTGCTATATCCAGCAAAGCTTATTAACTCCAATCCAGCTAATCTAATCTATTTAGTTGTCAAGAACCAAGAAACAAGACTTTTATCAATCTTATAAACTAACTAATACAACTTACTGATCCTCTCTTTACAGAATTCCTAACTAACTCCATACACTTCTTACTTGAATTATTAGATCATACTCAATAATCTCCACCTTGATCTCATGTTCAAGTAAACAAATTAGAATTCCTTCCACTCAGCTATTTACAGACTTTAAACAGCAAATGTAACAACCAAGAACATTTAACACCTCAAGACAATACAGAAGCTTGTTAGCAGGTACACATTTGGTCAACATATCAGCTGCATTCTCTGTGGTATGAACTTTCAATAGCTTCACCTTTCCTTCTCCAAGAACTTCCCTGATAAAATGCATCCTCACATCAATATGTTTAGTCCTATCATGATAAGTTTGGTGCTTTGATAACTGATTTGCACCCTGATTATCACACAGAACTTTTGCATTTGTATTTCCAAGTTTAACTCCGAAATCATCCCCTACAACCACAAAGCTTCTTTAATGGCTTCAACAACTGCTACATATTCAGTTTTAGATGTTGACAAATCCATAATGTGCTGGAGTGATGACTTCTAATTAATGGTGCATTCTTTAAACTGAAAAACAAATCCTGTTATGGACCTTTTGCTATCTAAGTCAGCTGCATAATCAGCATCAACAAACCCTTTCAGCATTTCTGCATTTTCAACATTCTTCCTAAACACCAAACTATAACTCAGGCTTCCCTTAATATACCTCATAATCTATTTAACAGTCTTTCAATGGTAGCTGCCTGGATTGCTTAGAAACCTACTGACTATGCCTACTGCAAATACAGGATCTGGTCTGGTGTATACCATGCCATACATAAGACACCCCACTTTACTTGCATATGGCACTCTCTTCATGTCTTCTATTTCAGATTTTGACTTAGGGTATTGCTCCTTAGACAGCTTAAAATGTGCTGCCAAAGGAACATTCACAGCCTTTGCTTTATTCATCTGAAACTTCTCCAGCACCTTTATCAAGTATTTCTCTTGAGTGAGCAGAATTAATCTACTTGCTTTATTTCTGATTATATCTATGCCAAGTATTCCTTTTGCTGGACCTAAATCCTTTATTTTGAATTCAGCGCTCAGTAGCTTCTTCAACTCAAGCAAGCTATCAGAATTTTTCCCAGCCAGCAACATATCATCAATATAGATTACCAGAAACACCATGCTCTTAATTTCATCACCTCAAAAATACACACAACTATATGACAGCTTCTGCAATATCCAATCTTCTTCATGTATTGATCTAATCTCAAGTTCCACTACCTTGGTGATTGCTTAAGCCCATAAAGAGATTTCTTTAACAAGCAAACTTTGTCAGCTGCACTTTTATTCACAAAGCCTTCAAGCTGTTTTATAAAAATTTCCTCATCTAGGTTGCCATATAAGAATGCTGTCTTCAGATCTAGTTGTTCAGGCTCTAATCCATAAACAGCAATAATAGACAGTAAAATTCTGATGGATACATGTCTGACTACAGGAGAGAAAACTTCAGAATAATCCACCCCTTCTTTCTGGGTGAATCCCTTAGCTACCAGCCTTGCTTTATACCTTATACTCCCATAAGCTTCCTCCTTCTTCTTAAATAGCCATTTACAATCTATCACCCTTTTATCTGTAGGGTTGTGCACCAGCTCCCATGTATGATTTTTCTCCAAGGAAGCCATTTCTTCACACATAGTTGCATACCATTTATTAGCATCTGGTTTTTGCAGTGCTTCAACTACTGTCCAAGGTTAAGGAAACTCTATCATCTCTACTGATAAGAAGGCATATCCTATTAGATCAGCATATCCAAGTCTACTGCGAGGTTTGACAATCCTTTTTGCTCTATCTCTTATTAAATTGTACAGTAATCTCTTACTCTAGCTTGTTAACTTGATTCGCTTGTGTTCTTGATTGATCACCTCTATCTGCCATCTATTTGTTTTACTTTATCTTGATGAGTTGATTGTGAGTCCTCATCTGCATCAGCCTCCACCTTAAATTGAACTCTTTTGCCTTTTGAGTTTGTATACACATCTAACATCTTGTCACTATTGTTGATTCCAACACCCTCCTCCAGGAACTTCACATCCCTGTTAATCACGCACTTGCCTTCCCTTCCATTATGACACCATAATTTCCAACCTTTAACTCCTTCAAGGTATCCAATAAAGATCCCTTTCACTGCTCTTGCCTCTAACTTCCTTTGCCTCACATAAGCATAAGCTGTACAGCCAAATATTCTTAAATGATCTAGTTTAGGAGGCTCACCAGATCATAAACTTTTAGGAGTTGCATTGTTCAGTGCTATGGAAAGAGTCCTATTAATCAAGTATACAGTAGTGTTCACAACTTCTACCTAGAAAAGTTTTGACAGACTTGCACAAATCAGCATGGATCTCACCTTCTCAAGAATGGTTTTATTCATTCTTTTTGTCACCCCATTCTACTAAGGTGTGTAGCTTGTTGTTCTATGTTTGATGATGCCATATTCTTTAGAGAAATTATCAAATGATGTATTGCAAAACTCCACCCCATTTTCTATCCCCAATGCTTTTACTGGAATGTTATTCTGTTTTTCCACCATTTTCTTCCATTCTATAAACTTCTTGAAAGCTTGTTCCTTTCTCTTTAACGTATATATCCAGAGTTTGCAGGTGAAGTCATCTATTATTGAAAGAAAATACGTTGCTCCTCCCAAAGACACAACCTGAGCTGGTCCCCAGTTATCTGCATGTATATATTGTAAGGTTTCTATGGATTTGTGCCTTCCTTAATCAAACATGGTTTTGTTTAACTTGCCGTATACATAACACTCACAAAACTCAAGTTCTGATTCTGTTACACTTCCTATTAAGCCTTGTGATTTAAGACTTAACAGACTCTTTTCACCTAGGTGACCAAGTCTCTAATGCCACAGCATTAAGCTATCATGTTTCTTTGAAGAACCAAAATTAATACCTCCTACAATCAGCTCCCCTTGTATGATATATAAGCCATTCTTCCTACTGGCTTTCATGAGAATTAATGACCCTTTACACACCTTCAATACACCATTCTATCCCTTAAAAGTACAACTAAGAGATTCAAGTATACCTAGTGACACTAAATTCCTCTTCAGGCCAAGTACATACCTCACTCTTTGTAGTTCCAGCAAGGTTCCATTCTGCATCTTCAACCTGATAGTTCCTTGGCTTTTAATGTCACAGGTCATGTTGTTTCCCAAGATTACCTCTCTATTATCTTGCAAGGCTAAGCTCAAGAAGGAAGATTGGCTCGGGCATATATGAAATGTGCAGCCTAAATTAAGTACCCATTCATTTGGCTTTACCTCAACTTCTTGATCAGCCATCAATACAAATACATCCTGGAAATTCACCTCAGATGCCATTGATGTCTCCTTCTTCTTTCCAAGAGTCTTTGCACTTTTTTTTGCTATCTTTCTGGATAGTTTTTCTTGAAGTGCCCCTCTTTATGACAGTAGAAGCACCTGAGTGTCTTCCCCTTTGATCTTGATCTATACATCTTCTTTTCTCTTGGTTCTTGATTTTCAGTCCTTCCTCTCATATTCAAGCTTTCACCATAATTACCCTTCTTTTGCTTATTCTTCCTATTCAAATCCTTTGAATTTAGACCATTCTTCACATCTATGATAGACAATGTGAATTTACTATACAAGAGTGTGTCTATGAAATGATCATAGGAAGAAGGTAATGAGGTTAACACAAACAATGCTTAATCTTCATAATCAACTAGTACATCCACGGTTTTTAAGTCAAGCATCAACTTGTTGAATTTGTCCAAATGTTCTTCAACAGAGCATCCCTCCTATAAATACAATGAGAACATTTGTTTCTTCAGGTATAGTCTCTTAGCAGTAGACTTGTGCTAGTATATCTCCTCCAGTTTTATCCAAATCCCTTTGGTTGATGTCTCTTTGATAACTTCTCTAAGCACTTTATCTGATAATGATAATATCAAGGCATTTCTTGCCTTCCTCTGGATTTCATTAAGCTCATTATTAGTGAACTACTTTGCATCCAGCTTCATCCTTTCTTCATCAAGGGCATAATCAAGCCATTCATGCTCCAAGAAAGCCTTGATCTTCAGCTTCCAAAGTGAGAAGTCATTGTCCCTTGTGAACCTTTCAATACTGAACTTTGTTGAAGTCATCTTCTCCTCCAAGATAATCCCCTTTGACTGCTTGCTTCCCTGTTGTCTTCTTCCTTCTGGAACTCAATGCTCCCTGCCTTGAAAGAAAGCTCTGATACCACCTGTTATTTTCTTCCATCTTTATCTTCAACCAACCAAGGCAAGAAACCATCCATCTGCACCTCTCTTTCTGCAACTCTTCCAGAAGCTCCTTTCTCCTGCAATTCTGAGTGACAGACTAAGAAAAGATTATACCAGCAAGCTCACTAGCACTTAAAAGTAATCAGCACAAAAAATTATTAAGGAAGAAGAAGAAGAAATAGAGTCCAAGAGATTCAAAGAATGCTTGTGTATTTTATTTCACTGAGTGTATTATTTCTCATACATTCTGCTACATCCAGCAAAGCTTATTAACTCCAATCTAGCTAATCTAATTTACTTAACTGTCAAGAATCAAGAAAAAAGAAACAAGAACAAGAATCAAGAAACAAGAATTCTATCAATCTTGTAAACTATCTAACACAACTTGCTGATCCTCTTTCTGCAGAATTCCTAACTAATTCCATACACTCTTTACTGAATTATTAGATCATACTCAATAGTTCAAAATAGTAACTTTTTTAAATATGTATTATACAATGTGCTAAAAAATAAAAAAAATTTGCATGAATTAAAAATAATGAACGATCTGATTCTTTTAAAATATGGTTTATGAGATTTCCTTAAACGTTAAATAAAAAAAAAATTTGACCAGATCGCTTTTCCCTCCCCGGAGTAAATTCCTGCTGGATTTTTTGGATTCTCTCTACTTCCCTTGTAAACCTGTTTGGATTCTTCGTTTTTTAAGTATAATATATATTGCCATAAAGACGTTAAACAAATAGAATATCCTTTGTAACGAAAATTAATTAAAGTTACATTTAGTTTACAATCTATTAAAACACAATTTTTAAAATAAAAAATATTAAACAAATAAAAATTTATAATCTTCTAAAAAAATTTTGTTAATTTTATTTTTAAAAGTGAAAATTAATAATTTTTACTCTTTTTTGTTTAAAAGGTGTATAAAAACAGAAATCTATAACGTATAAAAAGTAAAAGATAAAAAATAAAAAATTATGAAAAAATAAACACTTTAATAATTTAAATTTTTTTAAATCCAAAGATGTCACAATTTCTTTTTTAATTATTAAAGCTAGTAACTTATCCTCTATATAATATGAATCTAACAATAATATGACGGACAGTTATCTCTTAATTTTCACATGGATATTAGATTCTCCTCTTTCTCATCAGTCCTTTTTACCTTTCTTCTCTTTTTCTTGGTGTTTCTGAGACTATGGAAGAGATCCAAAACCAGTAACACAACTTCAAATCTACCTCCAGGTCCATGGAAATTACCTATCATCGGTAATATACACCAGCTTGTTTGCTCTCTACCCCATCATCGACTAAGAGATTTAGCCAAAAAAATATGGTCCTCTTATGCATCTACAACTGGGAGAAATTTCAACTCTTGTTGTATCTTCCCGGAATTCGCAAAAGAAGTGATGAAAACCCATGATGTTATCTTTGCATCAAGGCCTCAAGATCTGGCATTAAAAATTATAAGTTACGATCACAGTGATGTAGCATTTTCACCCTATAGTGATTGTTGGAGACAACTGCGAAATATCTGCGTTTTGGAACTTTTAAGCGTGAAACGAGTACAGTCTTTTCGACCAAGAAGAGAAGAGGAGTCTTCTAATTTCATTAACTCGGTTTCTTCGAAAGCGGGATCGGTGATTAACTTTACTGATAAAGTGTACTCACTGATGTATTGTGTCACTTCGAGGGCAGCTTTTGGTAGCAAATCCAAGGATCAACAAGTATTTATCTCGGCCATAAAGGAAGTTGTTAAACTGCTAGGGGGTTTTAACATTCCAGATCTTTTTCCATCTGTTGAATGGCTTAGATTGATCACTGGAATCAAGCGTCGTGTAGAAAGGACACATCAAGGAGCTGATGGTGTTATTGAAAACATTATCAGTGAACATACGGAGCGAAATGAAACATTGAAGCTTGAAAAGAATGAAGAAGATATTGAAGATCTGGTTGACGTTCTGTTGAAGATTCAAGAGCGTGGGGATGTTGGATTCTCCTTCACCACCAAAAACATTAAAGCTGTAATCTTTGTAAGTTCAAAATTCTCATTAAATCCTTTTTCTATAAAAATATATACTTAACTATCACAAGAATTAATTCTCCTCATCAACTATTTTCTCTGCTAATCCATGCCAGTGTAGGAGAATTAGTTTTTGAATTTTGCTTCTTTTCTCTTTTTATTCGATAAACATGCCTTGCTATTTTGAATTCTAAATTTTCTTCTACATTAATTCTAAGAGTTCAATGCATAAGTAATCTCTTTCATTAAATCCGTTAAAAAAATTTAGGCCTAATTAAAATTTAAAATCCTAATCTTCCTTTTCAGGATATTTTTGCTGGTGGTAGCGAGAGTGCAGCTACTACAGTAGATTGGGCAATGTGCGAAATGATGAAAAATCAGAGAGTGATGAAAAAGGTACAAGCTGAGGTAAGGGAAGTTTTTAATAGAATAGGTAAGGTTGATGAAAGAGGCATTATTGAAATGAAATTCTTAAAATTAGTTATAAAGGAAACTTTGAGATTACATCCTCCTGCTCCTTTCTTACTTCCACGAGAATGTGGCCAGAGATGTGAGATTAATGGATTCAATATACCTGTCAAAACAAAAGTGATTGTTAATGCGTGGGCTATTGGAAGAGATCCTAAATATTGGATTGAACCCGATAGCTTTATTCCAGAAAGGTTCCTTGATTGTCATATTGATTACAAAGGAACTAATTTTGAGTACATCCCATTTGGTGCTGGAAGGAGAATATGCCCCGGAATTTCATTCGGTACGGCCAATGTAGAGCTTCTACTCGCAATGTTATTGTATCATTTTGATTGGAAACTCCCATATGAGATGAATAATGAAGATTTGGACATGACCGAATCCTTTGCAATTGCGGTAAGAAGGAAAGAGGATTTGTCCATGATTCCTCTTCCTTATCTTCCTTCACCTATTGTCGAATCAATGCGCTCCACATAATAAACTGTAACTGCAGCAGTTCAATTACCTATTAAATAAACTGTAATTGCAGCAGTCCTATTACGTACTAATTATCGCATGGAAGTAACAACTTTTGAATAAAATTGTCCTCAGATTATGGTGGGGCAGAAATTCTCTCCTATTGGGATTGTAATGAAACAATTATGTTTTATATGGTTTGTATCAGGTTAAATGTATCACTTTTCACTCCTTTCTTTCATAATTCTCTTTCTTGCGTTACAATACACCAATTTGTAGTATGCTTGTTTTGAAAATTTTATTGCTCATCGAGTCTTTGTAGGATGACGGATCTCTAGCAAAGGGGAAAACATATACACACATTGAAAGTCATGCTTATATAAAGGAGGAAGCTATCTTTAACAATACAAGAGGGTCAAAATGTAAACATTCGAAATGTTCTCGGGCCAAAACAATAAAATTCTGTTATTTATTCTGGTCCCGGATTATGGAAAATATAATGGACCTATATGAATACAAAGGCAAAATTGAGAGCCAAAACAATAAAATTATTATTATTATTATTGCTTGTTTCTTGATACATTTTTTGTCTTTTGCTCAGAAATTAGAGATTTTCCATCATTAGGGATAGCAGTTAAAGAATTAAAAATAAATTTTTTATATATTCTTTTGTTTTCTTCTTTTTAAGACATTACAAGAAAATAACTATGTTTCTTCCCCAACCCCGTATAAGCAAAGCTTGAAGCTTAGATCTTTTGTACCATTTACAAGTTCTGAAGTAAACCTCCCCAAATTTCTAAACATTTTGAGGATTTCAAACTTCTCTAAATCAAATCAAATTCATCTATGTAATTAAAACTTTTAAGAAAATTCGACTAGAGTCCAAAATATTTCAAATAACTAACCTACAGTTACCAAACAAACATTTATAAAACCTTATCCCTCATCATACCAACTTCAAATTCTTCGCATTCACTTATAAATATCAAATTAATAAAGTATTATTGGACATGGGCTTATGACCAAATTGGCCGGCCCATAAGTGCTTTACCTGATCCAATCCAGATAAGTGTATCTACGGTGTTGATGTAATAATTTAAGTTACCATAGTATGCAATTATTGATTAGGACATGAATTAGTAGAATTCAAATTTCTAACGAAAATAAATATTCTAATTCCTAATGAAATTCAACCATCCGAAAAACGCACATAAATAGGAAGTGCTTTTATGCATTTTTCATATCTATGGAGATTAAGGAGATTGATTTAGGAAATCAATCAATTAATGACAAAGACATATACGGAGAACATAAGGGAATTAGAGAAGGGCAATTGCACTTAAACTGAGAGGCCCTTTTGATTCGTGATTTACCTTCGATCCGGTGATGGTGATTTGATCCAACATAATGATTTGCAATCAAGTTGCTAATTTTTCAAACTTTAGTATCAGAGTCTGATAGACTTTTTTTGTCATACAATTTATAGATGATTATGTCTGGTTTAATAATAATAATTATGTGAAACCCATTTAATTTACTCAGTTTTATTACATTGATCATGTGATTTTGATTTTTAATTCATGACTTTTTTTGTTTGTATTTATTATTGAGATTGTAACAAACTAAGTAGTGGAATACACTATAATTTTTTTTTTTCAATTTTACTTTATCAATTTCAATTGATTGTAAACCAGTGATTGCATAGGAATTCTTGTAATTTGTTAATGAAAATTCAAAGTATAAGAAAATTCAAATTGTTATAAATCAATTTATAGAATGTGGTGGCTCAATTAGTAAAAACTCTAATTGAGTAATTTTTTCATTTAGTGCATATTTGATTGAGCTTTTTTTCAGCTTATCTTCTCCTTATAAGGAGAAACTCTACCAAACATCAATTTTCATAAACTCTTAAAAAAATAAGTAGCTATTTTTTAATGTGTATATATATGAACAAATAAGCTCTACAAAAAAGTTATAAAAAAGAGCTTTTACTTCTCTTTTTTTGTAAACTCCAATTTTTAAAATATTATAAATTTTTTAAGTCATTTTTACCCTTTAACTAAAAATAGAGCTTATTTAAATTATTTTGTCAAATAAATTATTCATAAAAAGTAGTAAACAAATTTTTTTTATAAAATATTTATCAAACAATTTCATCTTAAATTTTTAAGATCTTATTTTATACAAGAGCTTCTTTTCAACTTTTAAGTTAAAAAAAGGTCTGGTCAAACAGGCTCTTTTCATTTTTGCACAGCAGATCACAAGCTCGTAGTCGTATTTTATTGTTTCTTCATTCTCACATCTTGTCTAAATACTTTGAACTTTGGTCATCATCCTATCGTTGAGTCTGCCTCCTTTGTCTGCCAATACACTTGAAGGAAATAAAAAAGGTAGAAGTTCAAATCCCTGCTGCACTTCACTTTTATATCTGCAATTTTTTACGAAGTTTTTCCTTATAATTGCTGGTATTCCTTTGTGATATGTCCTACATTCTGGTCGAGCCTTTCGTTTTCTTCCACGAGAACCCTTTTTTTTAATTCCTCGACTCTATTCCATGCATTTGCAATTGATGATTTGAGATATTTGGTGGACTTACAAGTTTGATAATGTTGGGAATAATTTTGTGGTCTATAATTTCAGATGAGTTTGTTGGTCTATAGTTTCAGATTGGTTCTTGAACAATAACCTGTAAATAGATAGAAGTTTCAAATGTTTTTTCTCTTTGTTCAGTTTCATCAAAAATGAATTTGTTAACTCTTAGATCATGTTGAAATTTGGCATAGACATTTTGAAAATAATGCCACATAATATAAATGGTAGAGATGGGATTTTTTACATCACATTTTAGCTTAAGTCTTGGTTTATGAATAATAATCCTCAAACATATAAAGTGATGGAGGTGAAATCAATTTTTTCTCTAAATCCGAGGATACGACCATCGTATGGACGTGTGAAAAAGCCCCGAAGGATCGCCAGCTTGGTATATGAAAACTTAAAATTTTCATAAGTTAAAAATTAGAAAACATATATGTATATAAACAAAAGGGTATCCACATACCTTTTTATTCGTTATCCGGAAAGCTAAGTCGTCTCCAGCAGCCTCCAAGCATATCCACACGCCGGTTCATTGACGATGATTCCGATGGTGTTCTTCGGGAGACATTAGCAAGTACCCAAGCTTCCAAAGCTTGTTTCAAATTTTCTGCTCCTAGAAAACTTCTTCTTGCTCATATGAAAGGAGAAATAAGAATGAAAAATAATTTTCCATCTTTTTCTATTCTTTGTTTTCTTCTTTTTCTTTTCAAGAAATGATTTTGCTCATAGCAAAATCTCCTCTCTTTATCTAAAAATCGAATTCGTCAAGAAGAAGAAGAAAATGGTTGTCCTCTCATTTCTCCGCCCACCCCATCACACACGTCGCTCTCTCTTTCTATTCTTATCTCTTTGTCTCTCTTTTCTTTATTCTTTGGCAAGTGTCAAAGAAAGGATGATGGATTCCAAAAATCCATTCAATTCAATTAATCAATATTAATTAAATCTAAAAGAGAGATAGAGAGAGATATGATGTGTGAGATATATATCATATATTATTATTACATTTAATAATAATATAAAATATATATACCTATGTTTGACTTTCAAATATATATATATATATATAGATAGAGAGAGAGAGAGAGAGAGAGATTAATTAACAATTAATTAAACATTAATAAATAAATAAGTTTATTTATTAATATATATACACCAAAATATCTACGTCTCCTAATAATTCGTAAATCATATTTACGATATTATATAAAATGATCGAAATAGTTCCAAACTGACGGGTGCTAACGTGTCCTCGTTGAAAATATTTATTCTTTACATTAAAGAATAAATTTTATTTCATCAATATGAAATTATCTATCGTCAACTTACTGATTGTTGTGTGTGACCCCCTGGATTCACTGTAAAGTAGACATGAGTATATACGAACTCATTCGTATCACCTCGATATAACTCCTTATAATCGAAGCTCTCAATGATCATGCGTGACCTCTAGCAAGATATCATAACCCCTAGAACACAGAGAATAAAATTTCAAATAAACCCATATAGTCGTACTTACATGTAATAAAATCTCTCTACTGTCAACTCACGATTGAGTATGGGCCATAAAATCGTCAAACCCCTAACTCAATCATAGGATCAAGAAATCAATCATATATGGGATCCGCATATCCAAAAACTCCTTTTCAAAAATACGAACTCTGACCAAAGATTTCGATCTCTGTGTATGACATTCCCGTCTAGGATCTCAAACTCAAATGTCTGAGCTAGTAGATTCCATCATGAGATCACCTATTATCATACAGTAAGAACATATTTCCATCAAGCTTTTTTCACCAGGCATGGATAGCCCAGTGCGATATACACAAGTGAACAATATGTCTCACTGCAGATAACAGTCATGATGTCTCAGGTTGAAGGACTAGTGATACACTAGTATGACTGTATAATGAATCATTGATTACGGATAATCACTCATATAATTCATCACGTTTGATCATGTTCAGTAATACGTTCTCAAACATAATACCCATGTTTATGCTCTTGTGACATGAGACTTGTCACCCAACTATTAGCATTGAATACTAATCATTGGCATGAACAAAATATATCAATCATGCAATGTCATTGTCCCTAATGACATTACTTCAATCGGGAACATATTTGGATGTATTTAAATTATAGACTCTGTCCTCATATCTGCAATAAATTGCAAATAGAGTCTTGACACATAATACATCACAGGATATCATTTTGCATCATTACACTAATCAATAATTTGCAACTAAGGAAATGTAAAATGATAAGGATTTGCCATTTGTAATTAATCATAACCAATTTATAATTAATCACTAAGATATATTTACCATGGATAATATCCTTGACTCGTGTAACACGATTGAGTCTAGGGCATATCTCTAACAAACTCTCACTTGCACTAGAGTCAATCACCAAGGTGTCATATACGGTATTATATAAAATGATTGGAACAATTTTTGAACTAACGGGTGCTAGCAAGTCCTCGTTGAGAACATTTATTCTTTACATTAAAGAATAAGTTTTATTTCATTAATATGAAATTATCCATCATTAACTTATCGATTATTGTGTGTGACCCTATGGGTTCACCGTAAACTAGACATGAGTATATACGAACTCATTCATAGTACCTCGATACAACTCCTTGTAATCGAAGCTCTCAATGATTATGAGTGACCTTTAGCAAGATATCATGATCCCTAGAACACAGAGAATGAAATTTTGGATAAACCTATATTATCGTACTTACATATAGTAAAGTCCCTTTACTGTCGACTCCTGATTGAGTGCGGGCAATGAAATCATCAAAACCCTAACTTAATCATAAGATCAGAAAATCAATCATATATACGATCCGTATATCTGAAAACTCCTTTTTAGAAATACAAACTCTGGCCAGAGATTTCTATCCCCGTGTATGCATTATCGCCTAGGATCTCAAGCTCAAATATCTGAGCCAACAGATTTCATCTTGAGATCACCTATTGTTATACAGTAAGAATACATTGCCATCAAGCTTCTTTCACCAAGCGTGGCTAGCCTAGTGCGATATACACAAGTGAACGATGTGCCTCACTACAAATAACAGTCATGATGTCTCAGGTCAAAAGACTAATGATATACTAGTATAATTGTATGATGAATCATTGACTGCGGATAATTGTTCATGTGATTCATCACGTTTGATCACATTCAGTAATATATTCTCAAACATAATACCCATATTTATGCTCTTGTGACATGAGACTCGTCACCTAACTATTAATATCGAATACTAATCATTGACAGCAACAAAATATTCTGATTATGTAATATCATTGTCTCCAATGACATTACCTTAATCGGGAACATATTTGGATGTATTTAAATCATAGACTCTGTCCTCATATCTATAACATATTGCAGATAAAGTCTTAACACATAACACATCACAAGATATCATTTTACATCATTATATTAATTAATAATTCGCAACTGAGAAAATGCAAAATGATAAGGATTTATCATTTGTAATTAATCGTAATCAATTTACAATTAATCCCTAAGATATATTTACCATAGATAATATCCCTGACCTGTGTGACACGATTGGGTCTAGGGTATATCTCTAACAACACATTTAATAACTAATCTGTTAGCTAAAATCCTTGACACTCACAAACTGATTGGACCTAATTTTAAGATCTTGTTTAGGAATCTTAGAATAGTTCTAGATTCTGAAAAACTTGGCTACATCATCAATGAACCCACACCTAAAACCCTTCCTGTTGATACATCTCTAGAGAAGAGAGAGACCTTCCAGAGATAGAAGGATGATGGTTTTAAAGTAAGATCATACATACTGGCCTCGATGAGTGATGACTTACAGGGCCAGTATTAGGACATGCATGATGCCTGTGATATTTATCACTTTCTATTGGAGATGTTTAGGGAGATTTTATGTATCAAGCGGTATGAGCTGTCTACTATCTTATTCGCGATGAGACCGAGTCCAAGAGTTCCCCCTGATGCACATCTTATAAAGATGATTAATTTGATAGGCAAATTATTTGCCTTAGGGTTCTTTATGAATTCTGCACTGTAGATGGATTTGATCATGTAATCTCTTCCTCCGAGTTTTGACCCCTTTATTACTAATTATAATATGAATAAACTGAAGTTGACTCTTCCCGAATTGGGTAATGAGACTATCTCTTTTTATAAAAGAACAACTAAGGAGAAGGAAAAGAAAGCAGTTCTTGCCACTGTTTCTTTCAGTAAGAAACAAAATAAAAAGGGTAAGAAAACCTTCAGGGTGAGACCCAAAAGATATATTTTCAAGAAGAAAGGTAAGGGTAAACCCAAGGGCAAACAGGTTGTCAAAAGTCAAGCCATTAATGAATGTCATCATTGTAAGAAGCTTAGACACTGAAAGAGGAGCTGTCTTCTTTACTTGGAGAGCTCAAGAAGAGGAGAGCGTCAGGTATGCTTTCATGTCATGTTATTGAAACTAAATTAAATGTTATTTCAGATTTACATTTCTGGATTATAGATTCAGCTACTACCTCACATATTTATATGTGTTTGCAAAAACATCATAGTAAGCAGTTATTAAAAGATGGAGCTATCTTGTTGAAGATGACAAACGGTGTAATAGTTGCAGTCACTCACTTTGAGACATATAGATTAGTTTTGACATCAGGTCATTATATTGTATTATACAATTGATGTGAACCCAACTAATTAGCAACGATCTTACACTGAGTTGATGATGATTGAATCCTTCAAAAAAGCCAAAATTAGGTTATGGTGATAAAACCTTGACCCAATCATTTAGTTTAATCCAAAAATCTAAGGTATGTTAAACCCTAGACCCAAAGATATAAACAAACAATAAACCAAAGGTATAAAGTAGGATGGAAGTGAAGACGCCACAACTGAAAAGAGATTCGTGAGTGATAAGTCAGAATTAGAATGCCACAAGATTGAATTCTTGATAAGTTCTGAATAAATCTCAAAAGAACAAAGAGAAAAGCTCTTAATTTACTATTTATATTACTGTTCACACATTCCTCTCTCCCTATGTCTCTGTATAGGCAATTAATATAATCATAAATAGGTAACTAATATACTTTCTTAATACAGATTTCCTAATCCTAAATGGTTTATAATAAAAGAAAGACTTTGGACTCATGTCCTAAGAAAGGCTTAGCTTAAACACATGTCCAACCCAAATAAAATAAAATAAAGAATAAAAACTTTTGGACTCAATAAATTTCCAGCCCAAATAACAATTAACACATCTTTATAAAATAATTGATGATGTGAACCCATAGGCTAAGTAGCCTAAAATCGCACGAACAAGTAGATTCTAACCCGAAAAGCCAATATGATCAGATTAGAAACCCTAGACCCGTTGAGGAACTTATCTCAAGAACCTAGTTGCAAAGGAATGATGCCACAAAGGATTGCAAGCCCTTTGATAAGCTTGAAGTTCACGCAAGAATTCTAAGAGAAAAACTCGTAAATAATCTCTCAAATTTTATTCATGCAAAATTCTGTCTTTTTCATACTTTCTAGAGGCTATTTATAGCCTTAGATGAATAATAATGTTAATATTAAAGCATTCCTAAAAAAAAAGAAACTAAATAAATAGAAAAGACTTTCCTAAATATAATTCTAATTATCTAAACTTTAAACAACTAAATAAATAAGATATTGGGCTTACGTAAACAATTGGCTAACCCAAATAACAATTAAATAAAATCTTAATAGCATAACTAAAGCCCAATTTAACATGTGACAACTAATGACTCGGCACAAATCTCTTCTGTAAGCCCCTGAAGTTTTTTGGTAAAGATCCCTAAAATAATGACTCGGCACGAATCTCTTTCGTATTATGGACTTTAACTCATCCCGAGTGTCAATAGATCTCTCACGATTTCTCCTCCGATTAGTCACCAATTGATCCCACCAATTAATCGCATAGTCTATAAACTCAATAATGGTTAACTTCACTTTTTTATGCTCGGAATAGTTGTGACACTCAAAAATTAACTCTATCTTCTTCTCCCACTCAAGATATGCTTTCGAATCACTCCTACCTTGGAATGGAGGAATCGTCATTTTAATCTTACTTAAATCCTCATCGATATCATCTCTCTCTCTAAAGCCTCTCCGAACTCCCCTATCATATCTCCCAACCCTAGGCCAAAATCTACCTATGGTTGGTCCATGCTCATACACATTATAATCTTCATCACCTTCCCACTCATTTTCTGCCCCATACTCATCCAACGGTAGTGGCCTACGTCTAGGTTGAAAATTCAGATTTTGTGCTTGTATAGGCGGTTCCCTTTTAATATTAGCCAGCGCTTTCTTTTGCTTCTCCATCCTATCATTTATTTCCCCAAACATCAAATCCAATCATTCAAACCTACTAATCATAACTTGCATCGTGAATGCAGTAGGCGCCTCATTACGATCAACCACGTTAGTACTAGATGCTTCGACAACGTCTTTAGACATGATAAATTTTCCTGTAAAAAACGTTAGTAAAAAAAATAAAAAATAAGCCTCACTTGTTTACACTCGCGATGTCACTCTGCTCGTGTTTACACTCAATATGCTTTTACCCAAAACTGTGCTCACTCACTCTTGCCTTTTTTTCACTTAAAATTCCTCTTTTGAATTCTTTAAGAACTAAAGAACTTGATCGTGGATGAGAACCCAAAGTTTTTTCCCCCACCACAACCAAATTGAAGAAACGAATAAGGAATAAGAGCCGATAAAACACGGTCAGAAACGACTCTAGACAGGATCAAATAGCATAACGAAGAAAGGAAATAGGCACAAAACCAACAACAATTCAGAATTTAGCTCTAAATTTGCAATATATTTTTTTTAATCTAAAGCTCACAATCTTCTTTCCTTTTGAGGTAAGGAAACTTGTTAATTTAAGAAATTGAAACTGAAACCACTTTGAATTACTTAGGCTTACGGTTTCTTTTTTTTTTATGACTCAAACAATAAAATTAAAAAATAAAAAAAAGATAGATTAATCTGACCTTCGAGCCAAGCTCTGATACCAACTGATGTGAACCCGTAAGCTAAATAGCCTAAAAACCCACGAACCAGTAGATCTTAACCCGGAAAGCCAATATGATCATATTGGAAACCCTAAACCCGTTGAGGAACTTGTCTCAAGAACCTAGTTGCAAAGAAATGATGCCATAAAGGATTGCAAGCCCTTTGATAAGTCTGAAGTTCACGCAATAATTCTAAGAGGAATACTCACAAATAATCTTTCAAATTTTATTCATGCCAAATTCTGTGCTTTTCACACCTTTTAGAGGCTATATATAGCCTTAGATAAATAGTAACATAAATAGTAAAATATTCCTAATCTTAAAAGACTTTTCTAAATAGAAGAATAGGAAACTAAATAAATAAAAAAGACTTTTCTAAATAGAAGAATAGGAAACTAAAGAAAAAAGACTTTTCCTAAATAGAAGAATAGGAAACTAAATAAAAGACATTAGGCTTATGTAAACAATTGTCTAGTCCCAAATAACAATTAAATAAAATCTTAATAGTATAACTAAAGCCGAATTTAATATGTGACTACTTATGTAGCCTCATATGGTCTTCAATCTTTAAGCTTCGTCTTCCATGGCTTGGATCAAATGCACCAAGGCTGGTTTGTCATCTCTTAAGCTTATCTTTAATGAAGTAAAGCTCCTCGAAGGTCCGTGCAAGGCTTCGGCGGTCAAGGTCTGCAAAACAAGCAAGTTCATTACTTTCTTAATCTTCTTTGCTCGTGACCTTATAATAGGCCCATCTAGAACATGTAATGGATCTTCAACCTGAGCATCTTGGTTTCCATCAGAAAGGGCATTATAGCAATAAATGTTCTATGAGAAATAATACCTATAAAGGTCCAAAATTGGTAATGAGAAATAATACCAATAAGACTATTGCTAATGTTTCAAAGGTTCAAGCTAACGTGTATGGACCCAAAGTTAAATGAGTACCAAAGTAAATAAGTTTTTGTACTGTAAGAGCAGAAAAAAAAGAGCTTCAAAAAGAAAGATAAACGATTCTTGAATAATGGATGCTCAAGGCATATGACCAAAAACAAAAATTTGTTCATGCATCTCACGAAAAGAACAGGAGAGGATGTGATTTTTGAGACAACAGCAGAGGCAAAGTAATTGGCATTGGTGAGATTAAGGTAAACAATGCTACAATTACTAATGTGTTGTTTGTAGATGGTTTAAAGTATAATCTTCCTAGCATATCTCAATTTTTTGATATTGGATTCAATGCTACTTTTCTTAAGGATGCATGTAACGTGTTTGATGCAAAGGCTAAGTAGCCTAAAACCCACGAACAAGTAGATTCTAATCCGAAAAGCTAATATGATCAGATTGGAAACCCTAGACCCATTGAGGAACTTATCTCAAGAAATTAGTTGCAAAGGAATGACGCCACAAAGGATTGGAAGCCCTTTGATAAGTCTGAAGTTCACGCAAGAATTCTAAGAGGAATACTCGCAAATAATCTTTCAAATTTTATTCA
>JAVXUL010089975.1:0-17896 GCA_035590515.1 Trichilia minutiflora | reverse complement strand
TTTTGATCAAAGCATGTTCTTCAATCAAACAAAATTCAGCCTAATTGCTTTTTCGAGAAGTAAGGTTTTCGGTCAAATGAATCTTCCAATTTGTTCGATCGAATCGCGCATGATTTTCTATTTTTATTTTTATTTTGTGTTATTTTAATTTATACTTATTGCATAAATTTATAATTAAATTTGTCTAATTTCTTAGTATAAATAGGTATTGACAATTGGCTTATATTTTATAAAGGATTCAAATTTATAAACACCATTGTGATACGATGCTTTATGTAAGGGTGAGATGGTATGGTAAAGGGAAAATTTTAAAAATTTCCTGTAAGTAGGGTTTTAATATAAATACATTATATTTGGAATCTAATTTATAAGGGTGAATAATAGAAATAGTCACAAATTCGTGGATGTAGGCAAATTATCGAACCACGTAAATCTTTAATGTCTCTATATTTTTTATTTGATTCTACCATTATTTTCTTTGAATTGCATAACAATAGGATTCATTTTTCTAATTTTGTAACTTTTATCAAAATGATTTCAAATTTTTCCCAAACTTTGAGGTTTCAAGCCTTAATGAAATCCAAACTATTAAGAATTAATAGTTCCAATTAATTTCTAATTAACATGTTTCCACTTCATCACTTTTAATTTAATCTTCTCTCTCTTTTAGTAATTTGCTAATAATTTTTGCTTTGTTTTGTTAGCTGAAGATAAAGTGGAAGGCTGCGTGGATTCTTGCTCAACAACTTGAACAAAGAATTATCAATATCATTCAACATCTAAGAACAACTAATTTAAAGTCTAATTAGTTGGTGCTAATTGTAGTTGATATGATTATCCCGTTACTGAATAATAATAAAGTCTGACAAATCTTCATTCGGCTGCATTTCTCTTTGTTTAATTGTTTTTCATACCCATTTTTGCGTGCTGGCTTTGAATAGAGAACTGAAATGATAATGGGAACTTTGTTTTGGCTGCTACATTTCCACTAACAATTATTTTTATATTTAAGTGGTTATGGGTGAGCATCTTGAAATTCTTAACCATATCCTAATTAATGAATTAAAATATTCCCTCCAATGTTCGCATCAAGCACTAAGCAAAATCCACATCAAGCACGCCTGAATCCAATAGCTAGTTGAATTAGCCCCTCATTGGAAATTTCACTGTACTAAAAAAATGGACAGATAATAAAATAATGCGATACATATAAATTATTTACACAAATTTATTTACATAAATTAATGAGATATAATATAAATAAAATAATATTATCATATTTTTAATTCTCCGTGTTTTCTAAAAAAAATAAAATAAGTCTCAATTGTGTTTATTATAGTAGCAGTTGCTACATGTTATGAATTCTTCACAAAACAGTGGACTTAGTATTAAGAAAACAATTCAAGAGCGAGATTATGAATTTGAAATCAAGAAGACAGATCACGTAAATGGGGGAAAATGACTCCAGCACTTGGAAACAAGTATTTAGCAAAGGAAAGTCAATGGGAATTTGTGTCACTCACTCCATTCTTCAAGGATGGACATCAACAATCTCGAAGAGTGATTCAAGTTTTATAAATGATAAGACTTAATAGGATTTGATTTGAATTTATACTTTATTTAAATAAGTCTAATTCTAGGTTAAATAGAGGTTTTCTAAGGGTTTTAAGATAACTGAATTTTTTTGTTTGAAACTTCAAATTTCCTAAAAATTTTAAAAGAAGTTATTTTTTAAAGTTTTTAGAAAAGGTTTCTATAAAAATAAGATGTTTTTCAAGGATTAGAGAGGCCAAAAAGAAGAGAGATATTCCCTAGAGTTGAGAAAAAGATTTCTAGAAGTGACGTAGAACCATTAGAAAGATTTGTAAACTCAAAGTGGGGAGAGAAAGTGGGTTGTTCTAAGAAATTATATTTGGTCTTACAAATATTCTTATATCTGTTCTAAGAATATTAACACATAATATTCTTCTTTGAATTTCTAGTATTCTTGTGTGTTTTGAATGTTTACTTGAATTATTGTGGATTGGTTTGTCTTGACTTCCTCTTTAACCTGTTTTTGAAAGTTGATTTTGATCCAAATCAAGAAGTTGATATTTCGCTGAATATCTTGATTCATACAAATAAAGATATTCATACCAATGGTATTAAGGTATGTCAGCGTGTATGTCAACCATCAGCATGTATAAATTTGTAGAATTGATCAATGAAATACAACACTTCAATCATTAATCAGAATTCTTTCTTACTTATATAAAAAGAGAATTTCAAATTTAGTTTGTATGTACACTTTCAATAATCTAAGCATAATTAATGACTTACATAAGAATATAATCTTGTTTTAATAAATGATCAGAACAAATTATACGTTTGAAGAAATCTTTGTACAGTCTATCTTCTTGCTCCCTGGGTTTGATCATATATTCTTCGACACTCATTTATGTTTGAATTTGAAAATATATATGAATGAAGTGGAAGTCGAATGTGTGAAACTTAAAAAGGAAAAAAAAATGACTATTTCACATTATTAATTTAAAGTAAATAATAAGTTTATTCCTACAAATGCTAGTTTTTGACTGTAGTTCCATGCTTTTTGAATTTAAAATACAAGCAGTTATAGAGAAATCTTGTAAACAGAATTATCCAATTAAGTTTTTAGAACATGTTGGCAGTTGTTAAAATGTCACAATTGTTATAGAATAGAATAAAAAAATAGTAAATATTAATTAAAAAATTAATAGGTTCTAATAGAAAATGATGTTATAATTTCTTTTCTTTTCTTTTCTTTTCAAAACTAAATAGAAGAGAATATTAGTTGATAGAAGCCACCTGACTCAACTATACTTTCCAGCTTAAGGAAATTATGACTCAAAATATTTTTCTAATAAACTTATTTAACCTTTGAAGAAATTTTTTTTCAATATATGTACACTTTTATTTAAGTATGATTAAAATTGATTTATTAAAAAAATTTTGTTTATTAATTAATTGAAAATTACAAGCACGTATGCGTATGCGTTCAGATAAAATGTTTTAGAAGAAAATTTTAATCCAAAAAATATGCTTTTGTGTATTTCTTTAATATTAAGACTAATTGATTATTAATAGTCTAGCACTATTCATTGTTTAATTTATTAATCTATATAAATGTAGTCAAACGACGTATGATTTTTCTTTTCTTAACCACTAGAGTATGCAGCAATCTGCTTCAGTATTTTATTGGATCACCATCAGTTATGTAGGTCTTAGGGTATAAATTAAAATATTAGATAAATAAGATATATAACATAGCACCCCAACTGATTTCTGTCATTCTTAACGCACTTCTCCCTTTTTTATCTGATCCAACTAATCTTTTATCTGTACATAAGAATATGAATCCATTTATTGAGAAATATTTGCTGTAAACCTACCATAGAAAAATCTACCTACATGAGAATTCCTATGTAGAAATTCAATTTTACCTTGTAATATTCATTTACCTCTGTTTTAACTTCGAGTAAGATAGAAAAGAAAAATGAAAATGGAGAGAAGTAGAGTTCATTCAAATCTTCTGATTATTTGTTTGGCGTTAGGGCTTCTTTGTGGGCAGTCTACAGCTTCTTTCAGGAGTTGCTACAATGATTGCTTCATCTTATGTGCTGTAAGTGGGAAAAACTTGGCCTCATGTGCGGCCAAGTGCTTAAAAGACTGCATCTTTCCTGTTTTTCAGAATCTGAGCGATACCCATGATTTCTGTAATCTTAGTTGTGCTTCCTCCTTGTGTACCAATCTTAGCACCATAGAAAATCCTGGTAAATAGATAAATTACAATTCCTTTCTTCTTCTTTCTTTAATATTTTCTCTCTCAAATGAAGAAATTTGTAGCTAAAAATTTTGCAATGTTTGTATTCAGCCGAAGAGAAAGTGGAAAGCTGCGTGGATTCCTGCTCAAAGACATGCAAGAAGAATTAACTAACCGTTACAAACAAATAGTTGTTTGTTATGGTGCTATGTCTCCCCACGAATAAAGTTTTTGTAAGAATTAATATTTCTTATTTGTCAAGATCTTACATATATGATTGTAGAATACAATTATAACTTATGAAGAGTTCGAAAAATTAAGTATTCTTCTTTATTCTCTACGTATGTGACAGCTTTTTCCAATAGAGTAAAGAAAAATTCCTTTTAGAATTTTAAAAACCGTTAATGCTCCTTTTTATATGTAAGGTTAAAGAGGCAATCGAGCCTAACTTTATTAAGTTTTTATTGGACCTCTTCATTAAAGGTTTCAGCATAATCTAAACTTATAATGATTGCCAAACTAGTTCATTAATAATCTTAAACCTAATTTCCTTTAGATCACATAATTATATCTATTTATTCAATGACTATGTCATTAGATTATTTTTAATTAAATCACAATAATAATTAATGTAAGTCCACAAAAAATCAATAGTTTTATGAATCTTTAGGTGAATACGTGGTTTATCAAAAATAATGTGTGTATTGATTTTGAATACAAATTGAAGATGATATTTGTAAACTGTAAGATCCGAGCTTGCTGCTTAACAATTCTAACCATAATAAAAATATTCCAGGATTAATAATGAAAGATTAATCTCCCCATATTTTTTTATTCAATTTCGGGAGATTAATGCTGAATTTCCAAACCCGCATAAGATATTTGTGATGAACTCCAGAAGTGCATAAAAAAGAAAGAGAAAAAAAGATTGAAAAATAATTAGATTTCACCATGAACAATCCTGAGATTTTGTCCCCAAGAACAAGACGTTTGAGACTCATCCAACTTTTTTGACTTCAAGCTCTTGTGATCGATATTTCCATCTTCCCTGGATCACAAATGCATTAAGTTACATTTTCCGTATTATTTGACTTCAATTCAATTTGTGAAAAAGGATATGATTCAGAGAATAATTTTGAAAAATTAGAAAGAAGGTTGATCAAAAAGGTAATTTTAATTCTGTCCACTAGGACGGAAGGCCGGGACCAAAATCCTTTGCCTTACCACTTGGCCACGACCCATTTTAATCATGATTAAGTACTTAAAAATATTGATATTGTTATTGGTTGTTCGTCAATTCCAGCCCAAATCCCTAAAATTGATTTTGGTTTTAATGTTAGGATTTTGACACGTGTAGATGAAAAATTCAACTAAATTTATTGATCATTAATTCAATTACATAGAATTCAATTAAGATATTGTATGAAAGTATGGTTTGGCACAAAGGGTCATAAGTGGTAAGAAATTTGACAAAATGGAGACAACAAAGATTGCCGTAATATTTGTCAATCAATCTACCAAATCACTCAATGACTCTCTCCATCACAAAAAGAAAATTTTTGACATTTATTTTAGTTGATTTTAGAAAATATTTATTTTTCTTTTCTTGACTCTTGTACGTCTATACACGTTCATTTGTGCAAAATAAGAGTGTGCAGGAATCATTTTATTCTACAATTTCTTCGATAAAACTTATAATAATAGTTCAAACAGCACTCAAAGCTATACCATTTCTCATTTTTATAGGACATTTTGTACCAAAAACTATAGTATCTAACCATCCTAATAGTGTACAAGACAAATGTATGAATTTTAATTAGGGGGAATTGATTTTCTTCATGTATAAGAATAATAAATTATCTAGTATAAGAAATTGAAAGATCAACACAAACCTCCTTTTTCTTCTCCGTTTTACTTTCTGAATTATACGATAATTTTGAACTTTTGATGATTTTTTAATTTTCCACATACTATAAGATTTCTCTGAAATATATAAAAAGGTATTTGAAGTGCTTTTCTTGAGAGTTGTTTAATTCAATTTTTATTTTCTGAAATGTAATCCTTTGACAGTAAAATTAGTACTTGAAATAATATTTAGAAAGCACAGATCTCTGATTGTATTAAACACAATCTCTTTTTTTTTTTTTGACAATTTAAAGACAATTCTAATAATGCAAAAGCACTTCCAAACAATTCACCAGTAGCAATACTTGATGTTACAATCTAGATCATAACCAAGAACGGTCTGTAATTATTATTGAATGGTTATCTAGATCGATGTTACTATTTTAACCGAATCTAATGAAGACAATCAATTAGGATTTTCTTTTAATTTTGAACTTATTCATTTGTGTAAATGATTAAAATATATTTTTTTACTATATTGTTAATTAGGAAAAAAAATTATATCTATATTCCAATATATTTACCATGATGAATGATCCTGTTAGATAGTGATAAACCAAGTGTGCAGAACGCAAGTGCAAACCTTGAACTCAAACCTTCCAAAAATAACAAAACCTTGAATACGAACAATCAATTTTGAAACCAAGAAATCAAAAGAACATATGCATGATTGAGAATTAGAAGAAAACCATCAGATTTGTTTTTATTCCAGAGAGAATTTCAAAGATACAAGAGACTGCTTATTTTTCATTTCTGGACTATTTCAAACGATGAAGATAACAACCTTGTCGCTAAAAGACCATTACACTCCTCTGTGTACAATTTTAAAAACATTGCACATAAACCCAAAAAAATCTTTCATTTTAGTCCGTAACACACTACCTAGAAACCAATATTAAATCACACACGACCACCTCCACCTTAATTCAATTTTCCTTGACCAAGCGTAATTCTTCTTCTTCCTTCAATTACATGCAAAACCTGTAACTTACTACGTTCAATCTTCTTCTTCCTGCAACTTTATTTGCGGCTTTGTCCTTCAAACAGGCTTAAATTCAACTCACAGTTCAAGTTCATCAACCTTAAATAGTGTTCAAACTTGCTAACAGGAGGCACCTTCGTCAATGCATCTGTTGCATCACCCTCAGTTCTGACTTTCAACAAATTCACTCTACCTTCTGCAAGTACATCCCTGATGAAATGCAGCCTTACATTAATGTGTTCGTTCTTTCATGAAACACTAGATGATGGGCTAGGTGAATTGAATTTTGGTGGTCACAACAGACCACTGAAAATTCATTCTAAATTTGATTTCAACAACAAAACCCTACAACCAAAGAGCCTCATTGACAGCATCAACCAAAGATATATATTCAGCTTTGGTTGTAGACAATGCCACCACATGCTGCAAGGATGCCTTCCAATTCACAGCACATCCCTTCATCATAAAGACAAAACTTGACCGAGACCTTCTATCCTAGTTAGCTGCAAATTCTGAACCCCACGAAATCTCTAATACACCCTGCAATTGAAGCTTCATTTCCATAATGCAGACAACACTTTAAAATCCCTTTAATGTATCTAAGAACCCACTTAACTGCACTGTAATGAGACTTCCCAGGATTTGCCATAAACCTATTGACTATGCTAACTGCATAGGCTAAATCTGGCCTAGTGCACAGTAAGGAACCATAGCCATTTCCTCCTTCTCCTTTTCAGTACCCGGTTTTTGATCTTTTATCAATTTAAAGTGTGCTGCTAATGGAACCTTGACTGACTTACATCTACTCATGTTGAACTCACTTTGACCAAATACCTTTCTTATAATAACCTTAACCAGCCCTCATCTTTATTTCTAGTTATTTCAACCTCTAGAATTCTCTTTGCTGATCCTAGATCTTTCATTTCGAACTCAACAGCCAACCAATACTTCAATTCAAGGATATTACTCTTGGTTTTACTAGCTAAGAGCATATCATCTAGATAAATGAGCAAAAACACCATGTCTCTATGCAATTTTCATGAAAATACACACAGTAGTCATACTGACTTCTAACATACCCATTCTTAATCATAAAATCATCAAACTTTAAGTTCTATTATCTTAGCGACTGCTTAAGCCTATACAAGGACTTTTTCAGTAAGCACACCAAGTCCTCTACCACTTGTTTCTTAAAACACCTTGCTAGGTTGCTTTATATAAATCCGTTCATTACTATACTATGAAGGAAAGCTGTCTTTACATTCATTTGATCTAATTCTAAGTTAAAAATAGCAAATAATGTTAGGATGAGCCTTATGGATAAATGCCTAACCATTGGAGATAAGACTTTAGTGTGGTCTACACCGAAACCCTTTGGCAACCAAACAATCTAGCCTTATATCTAAAGGTTCAATCATCTTCTTCCTTCCTTTTAAAAATCTATTTGCAGCACACGAATTTCCTCTCTGCAGGTTTCTTCACCAGTAGCTATATCTCATTCTTATCCAATGAATCCATCTCCTTTAGCATTGCCTTATACCACATATCAGCTTCTTGACTTTCCAGAACTTTTTTAACTATTGCAGGTCTTCCACATCAACTTCTTTAGCTGTTAGAAAGGCAAAAGCAATTAGGTCAGCAAATCCATACTTGTCTGGTACTTACGTTTTTGCTCTATCTCTTGTTAAGTGATAATCTTGTAAGACCTCTTATTAAGCATCAGATTCTTTGCTTCTCACCCATCTTCTTTTTGATCTTCTCTTTCATTCGAGAAGATTCAAATCTTGGAGGTGTTAATTGTTCTGTAGAATGATGCTCCACTTCAAGCTTGGCTTCCTCAACATTTCTAAAAGTGCTTTCTTTATTGCTGGAACCTTCCTGATTCAGTCTATGTTCAATGAACTTCACATCTCTGCTTACATTATACTTGTTAAATCATCATGGCACCACAACTTCTATTCTTTGATGCTTTAAGGGTAGCATATAAATGTACCCTTTACTATTCTAGGCTCTAATTTTCCCTGCTTTGCATAGGCATATACTATGCATCCAAATATTCCCAGGCGGTCAAGTAAGGGAGCCTTTCCAATCTATAATTCCGTGGGGGTTTTGAAATTTAAGGCTCCTATTGATTAGGTAAGCTGTTTTGGTTACTACCTTTGCCCAGAACCTCTTTGATAGGCCTAAGTATAACAACATGCTCCTAACCCTCTCAAGTAGAGTCATATTCATCCTTTTAGCCATAACATTTTATTGAGGTGTGTAGGATGCTGTTCTATGCTTCTTATTCCCACCTTCACTGCAAAATTAATCAAATTAGGAATTGCAAACTCTAGGCCACTATCTGTCCTTAGAGATTTTGCCCTCAAAGTCTTTCTGATTTTTTACCAGGCACTTCCACCTCTTAAAAATCTCAAAGGCCTGGTCTTTACACTTCAAAATATAAATTCATACCTTTCTAGAGTACTCATCAACAATGGAAAGGAAATATCTTGCTCCACCTAATGATAGAGTCTATGCAGGCCCGCTCACAGTAGCATGTAGATACTCAAATACCTGTTTTGTACTCATCTTGCATGTATCAAAACTAACCCTGTGATGGTTTCCTAAAATGCAACATTCACAGAGTTTTATAGTGTTCCTTACCCATTTTCCTAGCAACCCTTTTTGTTTAGTTCTTACAGCCCTTATCACCTAAATCGCCAAGTCTCTGGTGCCATATCACTAACATTTCTGACTCTTTCTCAGTGATTGTATTCACAACACTTGTAAATACTTCACCTAAGAGTACATATACCCCGTTTCTGCTTTCTACTTTCATTAGAACCAATGAACCTTTACAGACTTTTAACATTCCATTTTTCCCTTTAAAAGTACATCTCAAGGACTCTAACATCCTAAAAGAGATCAAATTTCTCATTAAATTTGGCACAAACTTGACATTCTATAATTCTACATAGGTGCCATTTATCAGTTTGATCTTAACGGTACCTATTCCCTTAATACCATAGGTCATGTTATTGCCTAAAAGAACCTTCCCTTGATCAATTAAAGTCAGAGATGAGTGCAAAAGACTTATATGTCACATGTGGCAGGTACATATAGAGTCTAAGATCCATTCACCATTCAGATTCAACTTTGTTGCTGGTAGTAAGAAAGAGTTATGGTAATTGGCTTTTGAGATGGCAACAGCCTCTGGTTTCTTGCCTAACATCTTATCAGAACTTGAAGTCTTCCTCTGAGGACAGTCTCTTTTGATGTGTCCTTTCATATGGCAATTAAATCACCTCGAGGTTTTGTTTCTTGACTTTAATTTCTTTCTTATCCTTATACCCTCATTTCTCAAGTCTTCTCCTTATATTCAAGTCTTCTGCAGAGGTATACTCCTTTCATTGTTTTTTCTTGTTCAATTCTTTAGAACTAAAGGCACTTTTAACATCATCCATTGATACAAAACTTCTCTCGTACAAGCGTGTGTCAATGAAATGTTCATAAGAGGAAGGCCTGGTTTTTATCTAGTACCTTCACATCAAAAATTTCCAAGTCAAGCATCAGTTTATTAAATCTGTCCAAATGGCCTTCCATCGAACCCCTTTCTCAATATAAAAATTACACATCACCTTCTTGAGGTATAACCTTTTGGCTATTGATTTAACCACATATCTCTTCTCTAGCTTCTACCATATGCTCCTTGCTGTTGTTTCTTTTGAAACCACTCTCAAAACATTATATGAGAGAGACAAAATTAGAGCATTCCTGGCCTTTCTTTGTATTTCTTGCAATTCATATTTTGAAAATTCTTTCCCCTCAATCTTGAAACTCTCATCTTCCAAAGCTAAATCCAAGCCTTTGTGCTCCAATAGTGCCCTCATCTCGAGTTTCCACATATTAAAATCATCATCCTTGATCTTCAAGTCTGCCATTCCTGTCTATTTCTCTAATACAAGTGTGATAAACCAAGTTTGCAGAACGAAAGTGTAAACCTTGAACTCAACCTTCCAGGAATAACAAAACCTTGGACACAAACAATCAACTTTGAAACCAAGAAATCATAAGAACAGATACAAGATTGAGTATTAGAAGAAAAACCTCCAGATTTTTTTTTATTCCGGAGAGAATTTCAAAGATACAAGAGACTGTTTATTCTCTACTTTTGGAATATTTAAAACGATGAATATAACAACCTTATAACCACTTTCTTTCTAAAAGACCATTATACCCCTCTTGTATAATTTTAAAACATTGCACATAAACCCAAAAAATCTTTCATTTTAGTCCCTAACACACTTTCTGGAAACCAATATTGAATCGCACACAACAGGTTGTTTTCTTGATACATCAAATAAACTATGAATTCCGCAGAGAAGCTTAGCACAATATTATGTAATGATAACGTGCACAAATGATCCTAAGTTATACATATATATATAATTTGTTTTAATAAAATAAACATTTTAAAAAGAACATAAATTGTGATTATGAGAATGTTTTATGCATGTTAATGTTCATCCTAAATGTAGGCACAAATTTTACTTTAGTGCCTCTAAACATCAAGGAGAAATCAACGGTGATTACAATTTCCAACATCTTTAAATCAAACAAAGTATGGACATATCTAAGCCAGGTATCCTCAAGATCTTGAATTACATTTATTAGATTATCTTTCCTCAAGAAAGCCCAACATATGTGAGGAATATAATTCATTAACCTTTAAGCAATTTGATGCCCAACACTAACATGACTTTGATGTATTTGCACTGGAATAGCATCGCATTGCTCATGTAATTATATCCCTTACTTATATTTCTTTGAAAGACCTTAAATTATCACTACAATAAAAACATTCTTTCTTGAAAACGGCCTTCTTGACAAAAAATCTTTTTATCAAAAAGTCGCGTTATAATGTTGTCACAACGTTAGGAGCAATAATTCCAATCAATAATTATCAATAATTTGTGATATTAAGTTGTCACAAACGGTTTTATCGTTAGCTCTTGATAAAATAATATCAAGAACTAATTATAATATCATTCTTGATAATAACGCATAAAATAGTTTCATTTAAATGGCGTAGTTTGGTTATTTCTTATTTTATTAATACTATTATATTATATTAAAACTATGTCATTTCGATGTTGATTTCAAATTATTATTATATTAATTTTATGTCTCCCTGGTGAAACTTTACCCACACCTTTCCCACCCAAAAAAATTATTATAACACTATAGAAGAGCCTAGCTTTGATTTACTACTATGTTATTGTTTAATCTCAACTTGTCTGATTCGATAGAGTTTTGGGTAGTAAATCATCTCCGAGATCTCAATCAGTAAGATTTTTTTATTCAAATTTTGTTTGTTAGAATAGTATGGAGAGATTTGGCGAAGGAAATGAGAAATTTTTCTCATGATATTTATTATGTTTCTCTTTGAAAAATTTTCGTGTCTCAAAGAAATTATATTATTGTAATTTTTATGCTTAACTCATCTGGGTCCAAATAACATATAAGTAAAGAACATTCTTCTTTATTTTTCACAAAAAAATAGATTTGAAAATTGAGATGGTAATTGTTGAAAATGATCCAAGTTTTTTTGAAAATTCATCCAAACAAAGTATAGGATTCAGCCACATGAATCTAGAACGAAAGAATCCTCGCAAGATTTAAACAAATTGAGCAATTCAAATCCTATAAAGATTCATCAAAGAGTTTGATTAATTATAAACTTCAGATTTTTTCAAAGGTTTTAAATGTGGTTTTGCTTGTTGTAAATGTGAGAGAGTGGGGAGTAATTGGACAACTCCCCATCTTCCTATAACACCCATAATGAATGGTAGAGAGTGGGTGTTAAATGTGGAAAACTTCCTACCTTTCCCATAACAGCTATGATAATTGTGGATAGTGGGTGTTAAATGTGATACAACACCTACAATGATGAGGGAAAGCGAGGAGTCATGGATGACTCCCTATCTTTCCCATAACTTCCCTTATAAAAGGAAAAGTTTATTCCATAAGGTCAGAACTTTTGATGTATTGTAAAATCTTTATACTCTTATAAGAACTCAAGGTATTTAGGCTGTAAATTCTATATTCGACATTCGTTGTTATGACCCGGATTCAATCAACAAGAAATGGACCATTATTTACGACAGGAGAAACCAATAAATCTTTATTTTAACAGCCTTATTTTTATTATTTTTTCTAACATTGGTATCAGAGCATGGTTAAAACTATTGAGATTTCATACATAAGAAACATGAAAATTTATATTGCTTAAAACTTAAATTCATGTTTTTGTGTAGTTAGGACAATTATTTCTAGAGAATAATTGTATATCTTTTGAAGCATGAAAAATCATGAAAAATGAATATTTAAACACATGAAACAAAATTAAAATCACTTAGTTATTACCAAAGATACATTTTGACTCCTAATTGGATTCCTTTAACTCGGGTGGACCCGTTGGAGGTAGAAGAAAATATTGTTTCAGGGACTATTTAAAAAAAAAAGGTTTCATATAATTTTTGTAATTATAGAAATATCAAGTTTTTTATCTTAAAAAAAATTTAATGTTGGAAATTGAACCCAATACCTAAAATGAGCAAACATATGTCTTTTGCCCACTAGACTGAAATTTATTTTATGATTTTTATATAATTATAAAAATAATTATAAAAAAATAGCTTTTCCATAACTTTAAAATTTCAAATTCTTCCATAACTTTAGAGACTTCACTTTGTTTATGAATTATTTTTATAATAATTCACACACAATAAAAATAAAAATATTTATTTATTTTTTGGGGAGAACTGTGTTCGATTTTTCTCATGTATATACTTAATTGTATTTTTTCTTGTTTGTTAAGAAAAAAATGGTACGCATTATTCGAACCCCGATTAGGATACATACTTAAGCTCAGAGGCTTTGATCTGGAGACCTGTTGACTTATTTGTGTAATTAGCGATTGGATCCAGGTATAGATACAATTTATCATGTGATTCAACTAAATGAGAAAATTCAAGAAGCTATCTTTGTTAGATTTCACTTCTCTGAAGATTTAAAAATTTTGATTTTATATAATACTCTTTCAAAAATATAGAAAATTATTATGTATACTTTATGGAAGTCTCTTAAGTATAACAAACCTATAAAAAGCTAGTAATATTGTTTGTACAATATGCTTGCAAAAGAAGGTTTAGGAGAATAACTTTCGTCCCAACCTTAAACAGATTATGGATTCGATCCCTAAGAGAGTTAGGGTCATTAAGTCTCAGTGAAATATATGTATTTTATTTTTAATAGTCGTTCATTTGAATTATTTGTTAATTCAAACAAAAAAAATTTATTTGTTAATTTTATGGCACATTTATATATATTTATGCAAATATTATTTTGCTTTATAATTTGTTTAGTAGCATAATAATAGAGATTGTTTGTGCCATATAGGAGTTTTCAAAATAATATTTTATTTTGGAACTAAACTTTATATATTGAAATTGAGTTAATGATGAATGCAAATAAAGATCATGGAAGATGATTGCGTACTCCATGTACACTTTTGATTCTATACTTTAGGTGCATCATTATTAATTTATTATTCATTTATAAAGATTTAAATATGTACTTTGATAGGTATTAATATTTGTGCAAATTTATACAGTTAAAATTCCTAGACTAATGGCTTTAGCGACAAAAAACATAGTTGTCGGACTTAATAAAGGAGTTAGGCTTAATGGGGATAACTATGAAATATAGAGTATGAAAATCCAATATGTGCTGGAGGAGTAAGAGGCACTAGAATGTTTAAATAATACCATGGAACAGCCTAGAGAAGGTAATACTGCATAACATAGGAGAGAGTTAGAAGCTTATAATGATTGGAAAAGAAAGAATTCTCTCGCTAGGATTACTATGTTAAGTAGTATGGATGATGACATCATGCGAGATTTTTGTAAATATGTCACAGCCTTTGAGATGTGGATAGCCTTAAAAGAGAAGTTTGGTGAAACTTTCGTGACTAAGCTTAGACAACTTACAATTAAGTTTGACACTTATAAGAAACAAGCAAATCATAACATGAGGTAACATCTATGCCATATGTCAAATATGATTAGCGAGCTTAAAGAGGTTGTCCATGTTATAACTAATGAACAGCAACTACAGGCTATCATTCGCTCTTTACCGCACAACTAAGAGCATCTAAAGGTGCATCTAACCCACAACTAGAGCATTAAGACTTTTGATGATGATGCTCGTCATCTTGAACTGGAAAAGGATCACATAGAAGCAACTAGACCAGATGCTAATGTGTATTTAGTGGGTTCTAGTTCAAAGAGGCTAACTGATAAAGGCCCTCAAGGAAAAGGTACAAGAGCAAAGAAAGGCTGGAAGAAAAATAAGCTAAATCAAAAGAAAGAAAAGGGTCCTTTCAAGAAAAAGAAGAATATGTTAAAAATCAAATGCTATAATTGTGGCGATAAGGGGCATTTTGCTCGAGATTGTTCAGAGCCCAAGGGGGACACTGACAAAGAAAAGGTAAAGAACTTTAATGCAAATTTTAATGTTGCATTTGTTTCCAGTTCTATATTTTTAACTGAATCTAATCCTTTGTGGACTGTAGATTTAGGTGCCATAGACCATATAGCCAAAGATAGAGATGCTTTATAGAGTATCGTCGCATTCCACAAGGTTCAAGATGGATATATGTGGTGACAATAATAAAGTAAAAGTAAAAGAAATCAGCTCATGCAAATTAGTGTTGTGTGGCGATCGAATTCTCATTTTACATGATGCATTATATGCTCCATAAATGCGACAAAATTTAATCTCTGTAGTTGTTCTTCTTAGGCTAGGTTTTTCTATAAACTTTTATGGTACTGGTGTTGATTTATTTTTTGAAAACTCATTTCATGGTTCAGGTTATATAATGAATGGTTTTATTGTGATGGATGTTGATGTTAGTACTGATGTTAATGAATTTGTTTCTTCATTAGTAGCATCTACTTCAAATAATTTATTAGATGACATAGATGTATGAAATTTTAGATTAGGTTATATAGGACAACAATGAATACAAAGATTGGGAAGAAAAGGTTTGTTAGGCCTACTTGAAAGAGTAGAAATGGCAATATGTAAGCATTGTCTTACGGGCAAAATAGCTCGAAAACCATTTAATAAAGGAACTAGAGCCAAAATTCTATTAGAACTAATCCATTCAGACATTTGTGATCCAATAAATGTTAGGGCTAGACATGGAGCTGTATATTTTGTCACTTTCATTGATGATTTTTATCGATACGGCTATGTTTATCTGATATCACATAAATTTGAAGCACTAGACTGCTTTAACTATTATGTATCTCTTGTGGAAAATTAGTTAGACAAAAGAGTAAAGACGTTATGAACTGATTAAGGTAAAGAATATTTGTCTGAGTAATTTAAAAATTTTTGTGAGTCAAAAGGTATAATCAGACAATTAACAATTCTATGTACTCCACAAGAAAATGGAGTTTTGGAGAGAAGAAATAGAACTCTTTTAGAAATGGTTAGGTCTATGATGGCACAAGCTAATTTACTAGTAACTTTTTAGGGTGATACATTATTAGCTACCACCTATGTCCTAAATCGAGTGCTCTTTAAATCAGTTACAATGACTCCATATGAGTTATGGATAAGTCGTACACCAGATCTTAGTATTTTAAGACCTTGCGGTTATGCTGCCTATGTTCACCAAATGACACATAAATTTGGAAAGTTAGGCCCAAAAAGTAAGAAGAATATATTTACAAGATACTCTGAACATTCTAAAGGATATGTGTTTATTGGTGAACAAGAAAGTGGGAGCGTAACTGAGTATGAATATGAGATGTTATATTTCTGGAGAAAGAATTTCCAAGCAGAGGCGAATCAAATCAAGAGTTTATACTCTTTGAAAAGAGGATCAAGATAATCAATTGAATGACTTGACTATTTAAATGGTACCATCTGATCCAAGTGAAAGCTTAAAAATGCCAAATGCAAGTAAGAAGAATACAAACAATAGTGAATATGTTTCACTAGATGCTGAATTTATTTTAGAAGATGATGAATTTGAAATCCCACTAAAGCAACCCAAGAGGGGGGGTGAATTGGGTTTCAAAAATTTTGAACTAAACCACTCACAATATTAGATATCCACAATCACAAAGTGCAAGCAAAAATAAAGGATAAGGGTAAAGAGAAATTTTGCAACCCGGTTTATAGTGGTTCGACCAAATCCAAGTCTACATCCACTTCCTTCAAGAACCTCTTGAAGTTTTCACTAACTCAAGCCTTATCAAACAAGGCTAACTTTTACACGCCAGAGATTTTTTCAGGTTCACCTCCAAACCTTACAAACCAATCGCTATCTCAAGTGATTCACAACTCTCAAAAGAAATCAAGGAAAGAAACCCTCTTTTCTTTTTACAAGTGTTTGATAAAAATAAGAGAATAATTGAAGCTTGATCTTCCTTGAATATCACAAAGATAATACACAATGAAGCACTTTCTCTCTCAAGAATAATGAATAAGCAAAATGTAAGCTCAAAAGATTTTTTTCAATGAAAACCAATGTAACAGTGAAAATATAAGTGTTCTAAACTTAAAAACGTGAAAACAGTGAAGTATTTATAGGTTTTTCTGAAAAACTAGACGTTAGACAGTAACACTAGCCATTATTTTCAAATTTGCGCAAGTTCGATCGACCGAAGGTATCAGTTCGTTCGACCGAATAGGCTTTGCTTCATATTATGGAGTCCTCTGTTTTAGAAAAGGGGCAAACTTCGTTCGACCGACCTCAAGGTTCATTCGATCGAATTCCAATTTCGTTCGACCAAATAACCATATTCGTTCGACCAAAAAAAATGGGACTCTCTGAATTTAAAACCCGGTAAGTTCGATCGATCAAATGGCCTTATTCGTTCGACTGAAGCCTTGTAATTTTCAAAAATAAAAACTTTTGTTTCAAGGCCTTTTTCAGTTTTAATAAATGGGATTTTTGAGTTTGTTTTCAAATTCACTTTAAAGATATTTTGAAGTAAAGATCCATTTTTGAAAAACATTTTAATGACCATGTTTCGAGCTTAACCAAAAATTAATTACACAATTTACAAAGAAACTTGAGAAATATTCATTTGGTCATCCATCTTGATTTTGATCTTGACTTTGGGCATCCATTTTGTTATCATCGAAATGCTATTTGTGCCAACAAT
>JAVXUL010089967.1:0-22872 GCA_035590515.1 Trichilia minutiflora | reverse complement strand
CTTAAAAAATTCAACATGGAGGGGGTTAAACCAGTGAAGGTTCCTTTGGCAGCTCATTTTAAGTTGTCAAAGGACCAAAGTTCACATATAGCAGATGAGATAGAGAATATGAGCAGAATTCCATATTCAAGTGCTATTGGGAGCTTGATGTATGGAATGGTGTGTACAAGGCCTGATCTTGCTTTTGCAATGAGTATGATCAGTAGGTTTATGAGCAATCCAGGAGGTATCCATTGGAAAGCTGTCAAATGGGTGCTGAGGTATGTCAAAGGCAGCATGAACAAGATTCTGGTGTTTGGAAAAGGAGTTAGAGAAGCTCTCAGCCTTGAAGGATACGTAGACTTAGACTTTGCTGCTGATTTAGACAAAAGGAGGTCATTGACAGGTTTTATCTTCATGTACAAAGGCTGTGCTATCAGCTGGAAGGTTACTTTGCAGCGTGTGGTTGCCTTGTCAACCACAGAAGCTGAATACATGACAGTTGTAGAGGCAATTAAGGAAGCTATGTGGCTCCAAGGGATCTTAGATGAGCTAAAGATAGGAAATGAAGAAGTCCAGATCTTTTGTAACAGTCAGAGAGCAATTCAGCTTTCAAAGCACCAAAGCCATCATGAAAGGACCAAGCACATTGATGTCAGACTTCATTTCATTAGAGATGTGCTGGCAGATGGAAAAGTGAAGCTGGAAAAAGTCCACACGTCTACAAATGTGGCTGATGCACTTACAAAGTGTGTAACCATAAATAAATTTCAGTTTTTCTTAGATTCCATGAAGTTAGAAACAAATACTTAGGTGTTTGTGTTAAGTGAACTTGGTAGTTAACATTGAAGTGTAATCGTGTGACAGGAAACAGATGTAAATCAGTATCTGTTTGTGTTGGATAGAGGAGGTTAATCTTTTATTTTTGAATCAAGGTGGAGTTTGTTGAACTTGTGATTCATTAAACAAAAGGAATCAAGGGTATAGAAGTCATTTACTTGTGTAGGGAGTTCTTGGTTATTCTTGAAGAATGGATAAGTGCCAGCTAGGATTAGTTTTCTGTTTTCAGTTAATGTTAGTTGCTGGGAAAAGTTATAAAACCAGAGGAGCTGGGGTAATATTCTCACGGGGATATTTTCTGTACTTGAACAAGATTTGGATTCAATAAAATCTTGGTTATCCTCTTGAATTGTTCTCTTGTTTTCTTTGTCATTTGATTCTTATTTTTCCTTTTATCTTTTTCATCTATTTTTCTTGCTGGTATATGCTGTCTTGTATAAGAAAGCTTACAGCATTTTCTGTGATGTGTGTGTTGAACATTTGAGTAATTCTTTTTGCATAATTCGTGGGATATTGGAGTGTTTTCTTGGTCAGGTTTTATTAGAACTGCTAGTTACTTCGTCTATTGAGGTAATGATATTGATATCCTTAACATATAATTTAAGTATTTTTTCTTAATTTCTAATCCTGGGATATCTCTCTCTTCATTACCAAGCAATTATTTTTTAAGACTTAATTTATAAGACCTTATAATTTCTACATATAGAATTCAAGGCTAAATGGTAGATTATAGAAGTTTCTGTGTGCATCTAACTTGTACTTTCTGCTTACGGGGTCAAAAATATAATTGTCTTTGTTTTTATTGTTTGTATTTGTTTCCAGCCATCATTGACTTGAAGGAAGTTCTTCTGTTGATTTTTAACTAAAATGATGTGCCCATTTACTCTGTGATTTCGAATGTTCTTTTGATCTATTTTCAGAGAATTAATAAAACTCCATTGTTGTGTGTGTTTCTCCATAGATGTAAACCCCAAAAGGCTGAATCACGTTAAAACTTTGGTGGATTCTATTTTTAAGTGTTACATTGTTCTGTTTGAAATTGATTTCTTTTTGAATCATTGATCTTAGAAAGATGCAAGAAATAGATATAATATGATATTAAGGCTTAAGGAGAGAACTTTAAGTACATTTACATCAGCGATCCCAACAATGGATGAGTTGTCAGTTCCAATAGCAGACCCACCAATTGCATTGTATTGTAAACTCATTTTCAAACTTTTACCCAGTAAAATAATCATGGTCTAGGTTTAAAGATATGAAAGTAATATATTTGGATTTATAACCATATTAATGAAATTATCTTTAATCTTAATATCCTTATGAATCATGTAACATGGAGAATAAAAAATCTAAATTCATCACCAGTTTTCATCTCTAGTCATAAAATAAAAATACTAAAATTATGAAGAAGCCGTTGTTCACAGTCTGAATGGTTGTATCATATAGGTTTTATTCAATTGTTAAATACTCTGAATGGTTGTATCTATTGGATTTTATTCATTTGTTAAATTTCATTAGATGTTGTGCTTTGGTAAGGGTCAGATTATTTTGAGGAAGCTGAAACATAGATATTTTTATGTTTGCTTAAATATTTTTATTGTTGGTATGTTAGATGGGTTCATTTTGTGTTAACTTAAATATTTTTTATGTTGTATTGGAATTTAGTATTTTGAGAGTAATTTGATCATTTTAAGAAAACTAAAAATATTATATTATAGTCAGATAAATTATGCACTTATTTGTATGTATCAATGCGAAAAATTAGGTAAAATAAATCATGTCCTGAGGCTGAGAAATGATATTTTGACTTTGGTTAACAATGTAAAAATTGAGTAATCAAATTAGATAATCAAGTCAAAATATCGTTTTTATCTCCTTAAAAATATTGAATTTTCACCATCAGAATATTACTTATTTAACATTGTATATTTAACTTACAGCTAAAGAGTACTTAAATCATTGTCAATTATGTTTGACTTGGTTAAAAGACAACGGGCTAGCAAAAGCAGTGAATTTTTTGAAGTTTCAGTAGTCTTCTCTTTGTGGGCTGACTTTTCTTGCTAAGCTTAATCATAATCTAATGATGCTTCTGCTTTCCAACTTTGTTTAGGATAAACATTTTGGAGTTTTGTTGTTAAACTGTGGTAGCGCCAGAATCTTCTCTCTTTCTCCGAGGCTTCAACTTGCAAGGAGACACTTGATAGATTCCAATATAAAACAATATACTAGCTTTGAGGTAAGAAGTTAAATTGATTATAATTAAGTTATATATTATTACATTATAATCAGAAACCAACCAAATAGCTAGCTAGGTTTGTATTTGAAATATAAGGGGGGATTGGGGAAAAGCAAAATATTGTCAACGGGAATGTTTGTTTCTTTGCTTGTCTTTTACTTTGAAGATGAATGAAAGAAGACTAGATTATGAGAGTTGTTTATGCAATATTAGCAAAATCTAAAAAGTATTTACTAATTTCAAGGCATTAAATAAACTACAAAGAACTCCATGAATCTAATTAAAACCTACCATTGAATTATTTTACTCTTTTTGGTTTGTTGATGATTAATTAGAATTGTTTATTCTATCTTGTGCTTAATTCTTCTAGTTAATTGGCTACTAACTAGATAGATCGGGTAAGTTTCAACGAAATTAAAAAAGAACTACATTGTAAATTTTAAAGTAATTTATAATATTAAAGTGCTTGATCTGATAAAGCCTCCATCAATGTTTAAATTGTTCATATAGTCGAACCAATGATTGTACAGTTACATAACAGTGTTCTCCCTCGGATATGGTCAGATGGAATCGTAACCATCAACTTTTTATTGGTGGAAAATATATAAAAATGATCATCCTTTTAAAAATATTTATTAAAATAACTATATCAGAAAAGCTTTGACCAACTAGACCAAAAATATACTCTTTGGACAATAATATCCCATAAAAAATTAAAACAAAAATTTAAAAGTAGAATTGAGATTCTCATTCGAAGGTAGATTCTTCGCTTTCGAATGTTAGAAAATAGAGTGAGACTTTTATTTGAAAGTGGATTAGAAAGTGGAGTAGAGAATTTCATTTGAAAGTGTATTTTTTCACTTTCAAACATAGAATATATCTTTTATCAGTGTTCAAAAATAGATCGAAGTGTTTTAATTATTTTAAAATAGATTAAAAATTTATTCGAAACAAAAGGGGAGAGAAGACCTTCATTCAAAAATAAATTCTTCACTCTTGAATACTAAAATTTTTCATTCGAAAGTAGACTCTTTACTTTCAAATGTTTGAAAGTGAATTATTAAAAGTGGGGTGAAGTGTTTCAGTCTACTTTCAATTATGACTTTTGTTAGTGTTTGAAAATGGATTAGAATGTTTTAATTATAATTCATTTGAAATGAAAGTGGAGAGAAGACTTGCTTAAAAGTAAAGTATTTCATTTGAAAGTAGATTTCGAATGTTTACTCACTTTTGAACGTCTATTTTCGAATTTATTTTTTTAATAAAAAGTATAGAATCAACTTATGAAGATATTATTGTTCAAAAAGTATACTTTGGGTTTAGTTGGTTAAAATTTTTCTAATGTGATTATTTTGATAAAATATGATCATTATCATAAATTTTTCGTTATTGATGTTGTATAGTCATTTACCATAAAAAAAGAACTACATTTGACAACTTAAACATGAACAATATACGTATCACTAATATTGAATGCAAAATAAACAATGTAATACTTGGCTGAAAGAATATTATTTGAGACATATAAATAGGAAATCTCATACATAAATTTCAGATGTGATTTCAAATAAAGAAGGTGCGCATGTCATTCTAATGGCTATAATATTCAAGGAATAACAATATAAATCATTAGTTAAATTTAACTCAATAAAATGAAATTTCAATACATTTTCTATTTACATCTATTTCTATGTCACATAAGAGAACGGTGGTTAATTATTATCCTTCATTTACAGTTAACAAAATTGTAAAACCAGTTGTTTGTTACTTGCAAAACAATCGCAACAATTTCCAACCTTCAAACTCAACCTTAACCCCAACAGAATCTAACAATAGTACTCGGTTGAATTTTGTCCACAAAACATTTTAATACCTCTCCTTTTACATTCTATACTTGTTTGTAGAAGAGCATATATGCCTGGTCATGTAAGACGATGATAGAAGCATCATCAAATTGAAGCCACTGGCCATTAGAATGATGAGCATTAGTAGTATAATGCCCCCTTGAGGGCTTTCTTCTATGGTGGGTTATAGTGGCAACAAGTTTATATTTTTGACCCTGGAAATAGAAAGTACATGTTAAATACATGCAAAAACTTCTATAATCTACCATTCAACCTTGAATTCTATATGTGGAAATTATGAGGTTTTATAAACTAAGTCTTGAAAAATAATTGTTTGTAATTAAGGGAGACACTCTCTTTTAATTACAAGCAATTATTTTTTAAGACTTAGATTACATGTTAATGATGTTAGTATCATTACCTCAATAGACAAAGTAATTGGAAGTTCCCAACCCAGAACCAATTAAAGAGGAAAATGGATTGGTTTATGCAACTTACTTTTAAATCTTCTAGAGAAATACGTCCAATGGCTCTTTGAAATATATTGCATACTCGCATTAATTGCTCTGAAAACTAGTGGTTATAGCGCTTTTTCCGGTATGTATTGATACTTATACTTCAAGTATTGATATTTCTTTACGTATCGGACATTTAAAAATTTTCTTAAGTAGCATGTATTAATATCTTTGCTTTTATGTATCGATACTCATGGTTTGCTTGCTTTTGAATCTTCGTCTCGTTTTTAAGTATCGATACACTTAGTCCATGTATCGATACATTTGTCTTTCTGCCAACAAGTATCAATACCTTTGCTCTTATTTATCGATACTCATGATTTTCTCGTTTTTAGATCTTCATTTCGTCTTTATGTATTGATATACTTAGCTTATGTATCAATACATTTGTCTTCTCGACAACAAGTATCTATAACTTGGCTCCTATGCATTGATACTCGTGGTTGCCTTCTTCTAGATCTCTATTTCATCTATATGTATCAATAACTATAATCTGTGTATTGATACTTTTGCTTCTTTAAGTCCTGATATTGATCCTTTAGTCTTCAAGTATCGATTTCTTGCACCTAATACACTTTTCTCACAAAGATCATCAGTGCAACATTTGTTCTATTAATTCAATAACATGTTTGTATAATTTTGAAGCGTTTAAAGGATAATATAATTAAATCAATTTTGAGTTGGTTTATAAAACATAATAAACAACAAAAATTGTATTTAATTTCAACTTAATCAAATTTCATTTCTGATCTATCAATATATAACTTTATTCATCAAATTAATCAATTAATTACAAATAATTTTTGTTCATAATCCATCAAGATAACACAATATATTTTAATTAATCAAGTGATCTTTGTATTACTCATCACATGTTTAATAAGGCGACACGTTTGTTCATCACATCCTTGTTCATCATCAAAAACTTGTTGGGTGCCTTAAACATGTTCTAATTCATCATTTATCATAATATAGCATTAGAACAAAATTACGGAAGCTTTAAAACATACCTCTGGCCATTGAGTTTTTCCGAGTTTGAGGACGAATTTGAGGAGCTTCTCTGCCTTTCTGAACTTCAATTTGATGGTGTATAATTTCTTAATGAGTTCAGCAAGCATTGGGACCTCAAAAACCTTCCTATTTATAAGTTCAGCAAGCATTGGGACCTCAAAAACCTTCCTATTTATAACTTCTCCTATCAAGAAGTTATGGGAAGTTAACAAAACGTGAGTGGTGGTTTTATGGGTTATGGGTGATTTGTAAACCACTAAAAATTAGAAGTGAACTTCCAATTCATGGGCCACGTTCTTATAATTCATGGGCCACCAGAAAAACTTGTTTTTTCGTATTGTTCCACAGTACTACTTCTACCCTTTGATCTTTATCGCTTCAAAAAAGGCTGCCTGCACATATTAAAACTTAAATATATTATTAATAAAAAATCAAAGCAAATGTACCATATAATTTGGCTCCAATTCACGGCATAATTTTATTTTAGTCGCTCAAATCTCGTAAAATATTATTTAAATTAAAATATTCGATATATTAATTACACAATTTTTTAACCAATTTTTTTTTTTACGTTTTTTGTTTAAAGTTTAGTAAAAATATTATTTTATCTTAAGAGGATGTAGCTCAATAGTTCAATAATTTTTTTATTAAGGTTTTATTTATTTGTAATTGTGCAATTGATAAAATGTATAATTATACAATTGTGTGTAATTACATGGTTATGTCCGACAATTATGTAATTATATGGTGTCATATTTGATAATATAGAGTATAATTATAAAATTAATTATCTTAAATATAAAAAACATAGAAAAATAAATTTTAATTATTAATAAATTATTAAAATTAACCCCCCACACAAGGGGTGGCCTGGTGGTGGGGGTTGGGCTTGGGACCTCAAGGTCCCAAGTTCAATTCCCCCCAAGTCACCCTTGTTGAAGCGTCTAAGGGGTCAGGTTTCGATTTTCTCCAGTTGTTTGGTATCATTCCGGGATGTTGGCTGGCGGTTAGAGCTTCTGGGTTTCCCAAAAAAAAAAATATTAAAATTAAAGAATATATATTATAGGCTCAAAAAATATAATATAAATTTTATATACATTGTATAAATTGTATATGCTTATATAATTTATATACATTATATACATTATAATATAAATTTAAAAAGAATTGAAAAAATGAGAAAATATATTTGTTGTAATTGAATTTTTTTACAAATAACATTGTATAATAACATCAATTCTTGACTCCCCTAAATGATTGAATTGTTTAATTGAGAGGGTTCAATTATATCAATTATATAATTAAATTGTATAATTATACTCAATTATATAGTTTTTAAATTATATAGTGACAAAACAAATATACAATAAATTGATAATTATGCTTTGGACAGGCAGGAAAGATGGTGAATGATGGCCCTAAAATGTTTTGATGCTATATATTTTAAATGGCAAAAGATTGTTTTTAATGATGCCAAAATATATAACGTAATACTTTATACATGTGATATATATATAATTTATTGACTGATGATTATATGTTTAAAAAGACATATATTTCACTTGATCGTTTTTTAAAAGGCAAATATATTTTTCAAGAGTTCACATTTGAAATCGAGAGCGTCAAGAAATCATGACAAGACTAAAACATATCAGTACCCTCCTTAAAGGTATCGACATGTTTGGTTACAGTGCAGAAATTAAGCTCGAATTTCGAAACCCTGTCTCAAGATATTTTGATACCCTTGAAGATTGCTCAAATGTATTCATACCCTTGCACAACGTATCGATACGTTGGTAATGAAGAAACTTAATTTTACGCAGAAACATTTTGATACCTTTTGAATTCATGATAAATGTATCGATACTCTTTAAGATTACTCAAACGTATTGATACCCTTGAAAAGCACATCAACATATTCGTGATTGACTCATCAAATTTACGTAAAAATATATCGATACCTTGGAAAATATATCGATACATTCAAGGCAACAAAGTTTAACGTATCGATACCCTCAAGATTCAAATGAAAACGCATCGATACCCTGAAGAAAAGTATGGGCTTCTACAACAAATCATAACAGTAACGACTACTTCAAAAGTAATTAATGTCACTATTAATGAGAGCAAATAAAGTGGCTGGAGGAATTAAAAGTCAAATATAAATTCAGTCATATTTAAAGAATCAATGGTTGGTTGAAGTGCAGATACACAGAGTTTAAAATCTTAACAACATTCTTGTGCTAAATTAATTCTCATTCTTTCTATTTTATTTCACTTGTATTTATTTTAGTGAGAAAAAATTTGAGTTTATTGAATATTTACTCTTTTAAGAGATCAAATTTCTATATTTATTTATTGAGATACATTCAGGGTTACTCTTCATCCGTTGTAAAAAAAATTATATTGAGTTTCATTTCACCAATTGTAAAGGAAATTATATTGCAGTTGCCCTTTACTATAAAAAAAGAGTTGTATTTAAATTTCTCTTTACTCGTAGAAGTAAAGAGTTAGTAATCCTCGATGTGAGTAGATTCATCCGAGAAGAGTGAACATAAACATATAATCAAACCATGATAAAAATTATATTTTACATCTTTTATTTTTCTGCGTTCATTCTCTCTCTCCATTCAATTCACATACACACAAAATCCATTTCATAAACTTTCACGAACTACATAAAAATTTTATTTTAACATTTTAAATTTTTAATTCACCCTCCCTTATAACTCGCCATCTAAACCTACAATCAATTTAATAAAAGGATGTATGATTTGTTTTTAATCTCTAGCATTGTTTAAATATTAAACGGTGTCAAATTGTTCGGCACATGTCCATTATGATGTATGCATATTTTGCTTAAATATTAAACTGCCCTGGAGTGTAAAGGAAAAATAACTTCAACAAAAACTACAGGTGATGTATCTGTAGTTTTATTGACATATCTCTTCCTCTACGTGGTTTTCTTGAACATCAGGGGCAAGATATCCACAACCCTTTAATTTTGGTAGTTATTAATGGATGTCACGTTAAGTATTTTTATTTTATTTTATTTTTACAGGGATCTCATGTTAAATTAATTATGCAACTTAACGTTTGTGTTCCACTTTGTTTACGTGGAGTATTACTATAAAATTATATATACAACTATGGTAAGTATATATATTATGGTTCATGCATAAACATGTGCGTATTAATTAATTTATGTTAGAGCTGAAAATCTTGTGCAAATATTAACTAATTTAATTAATAATATGATTCGAATCGAGAAGAGATATGCTATTGATAAAATAATAGGTCAACAAGGCATAAAAATTATTAATTTATTTTATATAAAAATATATTTTTAATTAAACTAAACTTGTTTTCCTACTAAAACAGTTTCATATTAGAATTGGAACTTTTAATAGAAAGTGAAAACACAATTTTTATTTTTTTATTAATCATTTTTATAAAATACAATATTAGTGTTAAATAATTTAATTAATTTTTTTTTTTTTAAGAAATGATGCCAATTACCAAATAGCTACTTATTATGCGCTCTGATTGATATAGTATGGGGCTGGGGCGCGCGCAAAAATGATGATGCCCAAAGCCCAATGTTAACATGTAGCCCCGCTAACATACATGAATATATACTTTGTTTTGGATGGACTCGGCCCGCCTGTAGACGATTTAATCCTTTTCTTTCCCGCATATCTCGTACGAAACATTCGACGTCGAAGACGACGAGAAAGTTTAACGGAAATTGATAAAAATAACCTTATTTTGATTAATAATCTCCAAAATAATTTGGTTTAAAAAATATTTTTAAATTTAATCAAAAATATTTATTTTCAATTAGTTTCTCTTTTAAAATTAAAATATAATAAATTAGATCAATATTTAAGGTTTATGATTTATCAATGATTTATTCAACTAAACGATTATATAGTTTTTGATCTTTTTTTTTAATATTTAGCTAAAAATTGAAATGTTAAACAAAATTAATATATATAATGGATGGTATGTGATGATTTAATGAAAAAAAATAACAATAAAATTTGGATATTGTTTGATAATTTAAATATATGAAAAATAATAATATAATTTATAAATTTTTTATAAGTTAATTTTTCATCAAAAATAATTCATTAAAGGAAATGAATATTGTCAAAATTTGTTATCGAGTTAAATTATATCTATTATTAAGAGTAATTAATTTTAATAGTTGAGAAATTAAATTCCAAAGTATAACAAAAACAACTGATTTTAAAAGTTAAAATTAACTTTCAATAGAAAGCATGGCAGTCGCATGATATTGCTCTTTTTCGTATGTCTTCTTGATTCTTTTTTCACACATAAATGATACACAGAGCCCCATGACAGTCATGGTTTGAACTCTTTTTTTGACACTGGTAACTTGTACATTCATCATATTTTGGCATACACACCTGTACGTTGTTTTCAAATGGGAAGAGATGAGCAATGTTTCTTGCAGCTATTCTACTGGATTTCACATTGTCCTTTCAGATTTGTGCACAAGAGTCGCGTGCATTCTACGCAAGTTCTTTCAATGGAGTTGGGAAAGTTTCTTCCATGCTGTTATAGGTTGTCTTTTCAGATTTTCTGTCCTGCCATTTTTTGTAGCAATTCAACTTAATGTAATTTTATCTGCTTCAAGTCTCTGTAGTTCTGGGGAAATTAAACTTTCTCCAAGGTGTGAATGGAACCTCATAGCAAGTTTATGAATTAGGGTTAGATCTCAAATATTGATTGATGAATGTGGATAGCTTAACGTTAAAAAAAATCGGTTCACTGACTTGGGCTGAGAGTCTTACAAAATTACGCGCAATGTGATGGAAAATGTGGTAGAGTGGTTGTAGCTCTCCTGGTTGGAAAAGTAACACTTGAAAATCAACTTGTTTCTGTGAAAGCAAGTTAGCTTTCTGTTTTTCTTTTTTCTGAAAAAAAAAACAAACAGTTAATTGTCAGTGTCTGTGGAATCCGTATGCTCACATCACAAAACTTATGGAATTTCATAGATATGCATCTATAACCGATTCCCTGCATCTAAATTATTCAGAGCTGCAATTTTCTGAAGCCCGCAGTTCCTCCTTGTATCCAGAAAAATCGTGATGTTGTCTGTCAAGAGTTTCGTGTATAGCTGAGGTTTGGTGCAATTGCAATTTGTGCTTTATATCTGTGAACAAACATGATTTCATTGTTTCGTCTTTGGATGAATTGTTTAGTTTAGATTTGCATTTCAAATTTTACTGTGCATATCAATCCTCTGGTTTTCTTTTCCTTGCGTATGAACCTTAACGGTCCTGATTTTCTTTTTAATGATTTTCCAGCTACTAGGCAGTGGTGTCAGCTTCAGGACATGGGAAGATGATATGTTAGAGAAGCATTGAGAACTGCCCGGAAAATGCCGGTATGCTTTCCCAGACACATTGATTTGTGAGTGACTTGTTTCAGAACAATAAGATGGTGAACTGACTGAGAGATAGAATGTAAATGCCACTGGAAGGAAACAAAAATTAAACAGAGAAAACATGAACAGCGAAAGTGAAAAGATAAGAAATTTGTAAAATTAAGTTAACAAGATTTCTGAAATTTTAGAATGGTTGGAACCTTTTACAAAAATGAGAAATGCATCAAGGTTTGTACTGTTGAGTAATATTTATTTAGTTAATGTTATTTGAAATAAATGTTAACGGATCGATTCTTTAAGAGTTATTGGTGGACTTGGTTGTTTATTAAGTGATTCACGTTTTAGAATTGTGCTTAGTTTGTTGCTATTTATTAGGGATGTAATCTCCCTTTTCAGATTATGTAATCAATCTATTTAAAGGTTTCTCTAGTAAAATTGATTTTAAGCATTTTTGAGTTTATTATATTTTATATTCAAACTCTGTTTTAGTGCTATTATTGTATCATGTACGTCGGGTAAGAAAAAAAATGACCTTACTATTTTGTTGTGTGGTTGTTTCAGATTTTTTAGGTTTTTTCTCAGATGGTTGCCATATTGCTTCTCGTGTCCAAAAGCAAGGTATTGCTAAATGTTGTCGAATGCTTTCTATAATTGTAAATATACAACCCTTGGGTCAATGATTCTTTTAGTTTTCGATGTTTTGGTTTCTTTGACATATTTTTCCTATTTTTTAATGATTTTAAATTTTTTCAAAATTGATAATATAATTTTATTTGGTTAATGGACTTCTTAGTGTAAAAAGATATTGAAAATGATGTGGATCAATCTTATGTGTATCTAGTCGTTTGTGGTAACCTTGAATTATCACATTTATAAATTCTATTCTTTTTTGTTGTGGTTCGACTCTGAATCATACATTATTTTGTTGCTGAATTTAAATTTTATGTATTATTAGTGTGTAATTATGATAGTATTTATTATTTATGGGTATAGTTTGATAGTAATAGATTAAATTTGAGTATGTGATTTGGACATAAGTCTTAAGTTTAACTTATTCAATCACTCATGATTTAAATAAGATTTTAACCGTGATATATTTAATTAGTATATGAAACTCATTGATTGAAGGGACATCTTAACACTCCAAATAATCTTTAAAAAAATTATAATATTATTTCTAAATTTTAAAACAAAAATATCCAAATTATTAATTATTACTCTTTAAATTTTAAAATCTTTTAATAATAAAAAGTGATGACCCTTATCTGAATTTCATAAACAAAAACGTGTTGTCGAATTCACCACCGCTGTAGATGAAAAACTATAATGTAAATATTTTGAGTTATCAAAAAAAAAATTATGGTATTATTTCTAAATTTTAAAACAAAAATATCCATAATTATTAATTATTACTCTTTGAATTATAAAATCTTTTAATAATAAAAAGTGATGATCCTTATCTCAATTCCATAAACAAAAACGTGTTGTCCAATTCCTCACGGCTGTAGATGAAAAACCATAATGAAACAATATCTTGAAACCAAGCATTCGAACGATGGACCAACTTCTACTGTGTTTTTTGTAAGAGCAATCGATGGAACCAACCAGTACCAGTATCCTGATGTTGCCGGCTCTAATTAACAAACCAAGCCACAGCCATGTGCACAGCAATAACTAACATCAATCAAAGACTCAAGACGGCAAGACCGTGTATTCAATTTTATTATCTGTATATGTATATGATTATTTCATCAGTCCCGGAATTTCAGCAACAAATTCATTGGCATCTTCATTGCCATATTGCTTCTCGTGTCCAAAAGCAAGGAATAGCTAAATGTTGTTGGATGCTTTCCATAATTGGGTCAATGAATCTTTTAGTTTTCGATGTTTTGGCTTCTTTGACACGTTTTTGCTATTTTTTTGATGATTTTAAATTTTTTCAAAATTAATAATATAATTTTATTTAGATTAATGGACTTACTAGTATAAAAAGATATTGGAAATGATGTCGATCAATCTTATTCCTATGTGTCTCGAGTTGTTTGTGATGAGATTGAATTATCCCATTTATAAATTTTATTTTTTTTTGTTATAGTTCGACTATGAATCATATATTATTTTGGTGCTGAATTTAAATTTTTATAAATAATTAATGTATAATTATAGTATTATTTATCATTTAGGATGATAATTTAAATTTAAAATATATAATTTAAATATATATTATGTATTCGATTTAAGTTAATTATTTATTATTTAAATAAAATATACGAACGATAATATGTTTAATTAATATTTTTTTAAAATTAATTTAATAGAATATCCTGATTCATTTAGTTAGTATTTTTTTTTAAGATTAATCGGATAAAGACTCACTATCAACATAATATTTAAATATTTTAAATTATTAAAAAAATTATAATATTATTTCTAAATTTTAAAACAAAAATATTCATAATTATTACTCATTGAATTCTAAAATCTTTAAATAATAAAAAGTAATCATCGTTATCTGAATTCCAAGAACAAAAACATGTCGTCTAATGAAAAACGTGTCACGGCTGTAGATGAAAAAGCATAATGAAACAATATCTTCAAACCAAGCATTCGAACAGTGGACAAGACAGGATCAACTTCTACTGTGTTTTTTGTAAGAGCAATCGATGGAACCAACCAGTACCAGTATCCTGATGCTGCCGGCTCTAATAAACAAACCAAGGCACAGCCATGTGCACAGCAATAACTAACATCAAAGACTCAAGGCCATGTATTCGTTTTAATATCTGTATATGTATATGATCATTTCATCAGTCTCGGAATTTCAGCAACAAATTCATTGGCATCTTCATTCCGGAGCTCTTAATTAATTTTTTTCACTTATCGATGAAGTCAAAGTAAAAACAATCAAATTTATCGAACAAACAACCATTATTTTAAAGTGAATTCAATTACTGATACTTTCAAAACAATAGACGTGGCTCACTCTATAAATATATAACAATTTTAAATTATTTACACAATAGAAATTATATAATCTTTCATAATTATTATGAAAATTATAGTACAGTTGTAATTAGTTAACGATACAAACAATGTTAGATTGTATGACATTATTGTAATAGGAGTTAGGCGACTTACCAGAAATATTAAAAGTAAATATATGCAACGAGCTCATAATCTAACTGAACAGTAACACTTGGTAAATTTAAAAAATAAAATTGTGATTATGTATGAGTAGATAGGTACATCTACTGCTGACAATGTTAATGAAAGCCGACATGTTTGAATAGGAGATAATGATAATAAACACAGTGGAATATAAAACGGCAAATACATGATGGATCCAACATAAGTACCCCACCCAATGAAAGGTTCACCAACGTTCTTATCTTGGCAAGTGGCTGGGCTTCGGTGTGTCGGTCTGATTAATTAATTTCTTCTGCCTGTTTTAGAGGACTGATTGGATACCACACTATGGAATTAGCATTATAAATTGGAACCAGTTGGCATTGCATACAAGATCAAGTCACCCTTCAGATAAAACTACAAACATTCAAAAGGAAAAAAGGGGCAAAAATGAAAGTTTCAGCCATGGTGGTAGCTATAATTTTTTACTTATTCTTCTTAACCACCACAGCTTCCGCCTCTCCGAACATGCATTCTGTTATCATCGTTGGTGCTGGAATGTCAGGTAATGGACGAAAAATTGTCTATGCATTTGTAGATAACAGATTTATAATTGTTTTTCCTTTTTAGGAATTATGGCAGCAAAAACACTTGAAGATGCTGGATATAAAGATTTTTTAATATTAGAAGCCACCCCCAGGATTGGTGGCCGGATTTCCAGAGGAAATATTGGCGGACATACAGTGGAATTGGGTGCAAATTGGCTTTTTAGTGGGGGTCCAAAGACTAGTCCTTCGCTGCAAGTTGCTAAGAAAATCAACCTCAAGTCATCCTTCTCGGACTTTTCAAATATATCATCAAACACCTACAGACAAGAGTACACAATCATTAAATTTTTTAACTTCTTTTTTACTAATCTATTTTCCTTTCAGTAATAGTGTAAGCTAAATATCAAATTGAGCTTATCTTCTGGATACTCAGACTTCAAAAAAAAGAAAAATAATAAATAAATAAATAAAATAAAATGTAAACATATAATCTTCTGTGCATACAGGGGTGGATTATACGATAAACATGTGGTGGAATATGCAATCCAAATTGCTGACGAAAGAAATGATTTGGCTACAAACCTTTCAAAATCCTTATCTTCTGCAAAAGGAAGGGAAGATGATGATGTTTCAATTTTGGGATCACAACGCCTATTTAAACAGTAAGAAAATATATGGTTTACAAAAAATTTCTATTGCCATAAAATTTATATTCCCCCCGCAAGAAAACAATTTTTTTTTAAAAAAAAGTTGGATTTGTCCTGCAGGGTTCCAATGACTCCACTAGAAATGGTGATTGATTATTTTTACAATGACTATGAAGACGCAGAGCCTCCGAGAATTACAAGTCTGAAGACGACATTTCCCCGGCATGAAGATTTTGGTGAAGATTCTTACTTTGTTGCTGATCGGAGAGGCTTTGAAAGTATAGTTCATTATATTGCCAGAGGATTCCTCTCCCTTAACAAGGAACGGATTACAGATCCAAGGCTCAAGCTAAACAAGGTAACATGATTTTCTTATCTTAAAATATTGCAAGTGTTAATTATTTTAATTGATAATTATTTTGTGATAATATATAAAGTTTGAAATATATATATATATTTTTGATAATATGACCTATCATACCAGTTTTGTCAAACTAATTTTTAAGACAAGTCTAGTTAAATATATCACTATTCAAATTTACACTTAAATCATAGGGATTAAGATAAATCAGAACCGTAACTGTACGCCTAACTCTTGAAATATAAACTTTGCTTCCTATTAAAATTAAAAAATGTTTCGATCCATAATTTTGTAATATTGTTTTTTAAAGAATATTTGTCTAAATTTATTTGAAGAATTATAAATATATTTTTTTACGTGGTTAGAAGCATTTATGAGTGAGTGTACTTTTGGAGAAAAAAGTTTTGTCATTTTGCAAAATGTATTTTTCAAGTAATTGTCAAGTATTTCAATTGAAAAAAAAAAAAAACGTTTATAATGTGTTGGAGAATTGAGAGTGCTACTGATATTATTACAAAAGGTTTAAAATAAAAGCACAAAGAATTTTTTATGGTAATAAAGAAAAATACGTCTTAGAATTGAAAAAAAAAATTATTTTTAATTAATTGCCTTTTGAAAATCAATTGACACTCACAAAGTCAATGTAATTAAATATATTTTTAGCGATTTCAAGACAAAGAGAATTTTTTTTTGCATTGTCTCCCAACTCTCGATCACATTATAAGTCTAAATATATACAAACAAATGACTGTTGAACTTGAACACAGATAATTATTCTCAATATTCTTGCTTACAAGTTAATTAATTTCAGTTCCTTGGATATTCAATTTTGAAAATAAAATATAAAAATTTCAGGTAGTGAAAAAGATCAGTTACTCAAAGGATCAAGTAACAGTCAAAACAGAAGATGGGTCTGTATACCAAGCTCAAAAGGCCATTGTTTCAGTAAGCATTGGAGTCCTTCAAAACAACCTCATTGAATTCATTCCAAATTTCCCTGTAAGTTGTAAAACTCTTCTTATTCTCTTTTCATTCATTTCTCCTTCAATTGGCTGTTTTAAAAAATAAATGTTTACATTGTATATAAAATTTTATCATATATTTTTGTACGAGGGTAATAATGTATGGAATTTTTTTTGGTACAAAATTATTAATGAATTTATTATACTGAAATGTATATTTGTACATATAGCTCTGGAAGACTCTGGCCATCAACAACTTTGACATGGCTGTTTATACCAAGATATTTCTCAAATTCCCTTATAACTTCTGGCCAACTGGACCTGGGACGGAGTTCTTCGCATATGTACACGAAAAACGTGGATATTTTCCTATTTGGCAGGTATTGACAGATTAATTCCAACGAATTTCTTATTACCATTTGCTTTGTCTTTGTCTTTGAATTTTGCTTACAGCAATAATCGGGCATCTATAGTACTGAAACTGTATTGGAATTAGTCTTATCATAACGAAGTTCGTATCCACACTTCACTCTCCACTCTCTAATGTAGGAGAAATTTATTCCCATTATTCATTTCCCTCTAAATTAATTAAGCTCTAAAACTTACAGCATTTGGAGAATGAAATACCCGGATCGAACATTCTATTTGTAACCGTAACAGATGATGAATCCAGAAGAATAGAGCAACAATCAGATGAAAATACAAAGGCAGAAGTTATGATTGTGCTGAGAAAATTGTTTGGAGATAAAATTCCAGAGGCCGAAGCGATTCTTGTTCCAAGATGGTGGTCAAATAGGTTCTACAAAGGAAGCTACTCCAATTGGCCAAATGGTTACAGCCATCGTAGTTACGATGATTTAAAGGTGAGCATCATTGTTTGCAAATTAACATCCTATCCAAAATTAAAAAACCTTCTAATTATAATTGTTTTATGAAATCAAGGAACCAGTTGGTCCTATTTACTTCACAGGGGAGCATACCAATGTATCATATTTAGGATATACAGATGGGGCTTATTTTGCTGGTAATTTTTCTCTTTTTCTCTATTTAAAAAAATAAACACTGTTTTATTGGACATATTTCATTCTTAATTATTTATTTATTTTTTTTAAAATTTATATGTACGTATTCAGTTAGATAGGTATTAATACTGCGAATGGTTTAATTTGTCTATACGTAGGTATTAATACCGCAAATGAACTGATTAAGTGCTTCAAACAATCTTGTGAAGGACGTCATATGTAGCGCGCATGGAGCTGATCTAGTACTTCAAACAACATCGTGAAAGCCGTCTTACGTGGAACATTGAGTTTGAGAAAATTTTTATGTGGCATTTATCAATAAATTTGATACAAGTTAAGTTCATAATAAGAAGTTATTAGTTATTAATCTGATTATCAATAAATATTTTTATAAGAAATTAATAATAAAAAGGTTGGAACTTAAGATAGATTATCATACAATAAAGGAGCGTGTTATTATTAGTGTCACAAATAATATTATTTTGTTTAGTTATGTTAGATTATTTTTAATAGTAACTTATATTATAAATTTTTTAAAACAAAATTTTATTAAAAATTAAGTGTTCAAAGTATTTGAGCATGAAAAAATAGACCCACTCACACTTAAATTTTGTATTATAATTTTAAACACATTCTAATGCAAATCACAAAGTAATGAAGGATAGATATTTTCAAATCGTTAAAATTTATAGTTTGAATCAATTTTAGGATTAATATATTTTAAACTATAAAATCACAAATAAGTCGCTTAATATTATTCCATAAAAATTTTTGTTTTTATTTATTTATTATATCAAGTTATATACAACTGTCTTTGTCTCTTCTGTGTAATAACAACTAAAAAAAATTATTCATGAAACTTTCCCTAAAGATATATAAAATTGATAATAATCAATTTTATATATCTTTAATTTTATAATATAATATAAATCATAAATTCAAATAATTTTAAACTATATTTTATAGTTTGGATTGGATTGGTTTCTAACATTTTAACAAATTAATCACTGAATTGACTTATTTTCAAATAATAATATAAAGGTTAGTTTAAAATTTTATCTCAAATTGATCTAAACCATATGTATCCACCCTTAAAAGTAATTTTTCCTTATAAATGATAGATGTGATTCTCATGTTGGGTTATTTTTACTTAATTTTTTTTAAAGTTTAATAATATTTGACTTAAATGATAAAAATTTTAAAATAGTTATTTATTTTTTAAGTATTATTTATAATTTTTTTTATACTTTTATATATTAAAGTTGTTTGTGCTTTGACTAGAGTATGAATGTGATTTAAAACGAATTAAGTCAAAAAGGAGAGTTTATTAATTATTCTTAGTATTTTTTACACACTTACTTTTAAACCGTTTTGACTGTTTATTTTTAATTGCTTCGAGCATATTTCAAGGGGTAAGGAATATTGTACACAATTTGTAATATGAGAGAGTTTTACTTAGTACAAGCAAATATGCACTATTTTTAAAGTTCATCAATCATGATTAATGATAATTATAATGAGAATATTATTGTTGAATGGATTGATTAACACTATCCCACCTAAATTGTTCTTCTCATATAATATTTTACTTTCATTATTTTGTTCTCTCAAAATTACCTAGAAAAGAACCAAGCAAAGTGAAAAATTAACCCAAGTTTTGCATAAAGTCTGTCAATGAATTGCCATAAAACAATCGCAAGGGAGTGTGAAAAAGAAATACATGTGTACAATGAGAAATTTCAACAAAAGTTATCTTTCTTTTACTTAAAATTAATTTTGGTCTAACCGAAAAGGTCACATTTAACTTTTGAAAACGGTTGCTCAAATAACCATACCCATCGACAAACAACAAATAATCTCCACTTGATTTGAGAAAATTTTCGATGATAATGGATTACGATCAGATAATATTACTTATAACTCCTTTCCTGAAACTAAGAAATTCTGACATTGATACGATTTCCGAAGCTCTGTGTGTGTATATATATATATATATGCTTCGGGAACGTTCACAAACGTTGGATTCCGCTTTGCTACAGGCGGAATTCCAGCGGTAAAATGAAGCTCTGTTGCTTGGCAAGAAGATTCTCGTGCACCTGTGGCCACTTCTTCCTTCCGAGACTGGTTTATCAGGGTAAGCCTTTTCTAATCTCTTCTACTTATTAAATTGGTAACAATAAATTATTTATACATACTACTAGAAAATTAAGTTTTGATGTTCTTCGATAAACTTGTTTGGGGTGATTTGCGGTGCGGTACTATATATTTAACACAGTTATCTGATGACTTATAAGGACTGTCACCCTATTATCCTACCACCCTAACCTATAATATCATTATCTCCCATATAAAAGTATCGTCTATTTCTCTTTAAGAGAATTACATGTGGCTTGATTCCCCATCGGAGAGACGAAGAAGAAGAAAAAGAACCAGAAGAGAGAGAAAGCCAGAAAAAAGAAGAAGAAGGAGAGAAAAGAGAAAAAGGGGATACGTAGGTAGCTTGAGAGCAGTCCAAATTCAGTCACAAACACAAATATCAAACGTCATTCCTCAACTATGGGCTATTCCTCGTTTGCTGTAAGAAATTCGTCAAAGATTTTTGTTATTGGGTACATGAAAGTCACAGGACATTTTTTGCATAAACAGCTGGATGGTTAGGGGAAAATACAGGATTGACATATGGATACTCCATCAGCAAGACACGTGACAGCTGACCAGGTAGCTCTCACCCCAAGTATTTCGCTTACCCAGTTATCATTCGACTCAAGGATTTCATTGTCCTATGGAATCTTCGGCCCAGGATGTTTACCGTCTCAGGTCTCAGGAAAACAAGGACTTCTTCTCAGGATTTGCCAGCAATCATCAAACAACACGCCTCAGGTATCCAATAGTTGGGGCCTCATAGGAATTAGGATAACTTTTAAGGAGAAATCACCTCAGACCAGGATTCCTTCTAATTTTAGCTTGCAAGTAACTCCTGACCTGAGCACCAGTGGACACGTGCCTCCTACTCAAAAATGGGAATGAATGCTGACAGCAGGCCTACTACTGAGATAGCCGTCCACCATAAATATACCTATCCCATCCTCTGATCATTTCCAAATGATGAGACTGTATCAGACCTACAATCTGCAAATATGTCAGCATCATTAAAGGAATTCGACTGTCCATAACAGATATCATGTCATTCCTATTCTCCTATGCTAAGTCACTGTCAAAGGGGGCACTACATAAGGCAGCTTCTTCATAAAGGAAAGGGATTTTTTTTTTTTGACACTTCTCCTTCTCACTTTGCACTATAGAGACACTCTTGCATACCTGGAGACATAGAGAGATTTGTCAACATTATCATCACCACCTTTTTTTCTTCATCTTCGTTGGGTAACTTCTGTGATTTTCTCTTATTTTTAGCCATTTTTGAATTCTTTTCTCTGTATTTTGTCAGAAACACACTCTCTTTCTTCATCATTTTTTCTGACTTAGGTATCGGAGTTTTCTCGTCGGGAACTCCTCCCGACGTCACTTCGAAGGTGTTATTATTTTGCAGACTTAAGAGGTGAAGCCTTGTTCGGAGTAACCGCGCTTCTAACCAATCTCCTGTGAAAAAGTCACCATCCGGTAGCAGCCTCATCACTCTCACACCTCACCAGCTGAGTCATTCCACGTTGGTTGCGAGGAGGGTCCACGAACAATTCTTACACTAACAGTTAGCGCCGTTTATGGGAAATCAAGCGAAAAGTCATTGAAGCGTCGCTCCTCAAGTGGTCACTGTTGACTTTGTTTTTGATGATGAACAAATTATTTTATTAATAAATAAATGATTTGTTTGATTAATTTGTTTAAATTGTTTAGCATTTGTTTGATTAATTATAATGCTTTGATTGTGCTTTATAAAGCTTGATTTATGTTTATATATTGAGCATATATTGTACTTGATGTTTTTGGTTGAGAATGGGTGCTCACAGGTGCAAAGAATTGACTCCAGTTCAAAATCAGCTCAAACGTATCGACACCTTGCTTCAGCACCTTGGCAACGTATCGACACCTTTGACAACGTATCGACACCTTGCTTCAGCACCTTGGCAACGTATCGACACCTTGCTTCAGCACCCTGGCAAACGTTTCTGAACCAGCTTCAGCACCTTTGACAACTTCAGCACCTTTGTGACGGAGATTTTTCAATTTGCGTAGAAAGGTATCGAAACCTTGGAAAATTGATCAAGCACATTTCTCAACGTGTCGACACCTTCAAGAACAAATTTCTCAACGTGTCGACACCCCGTAAAAGCGTATCGACACCTTCTCAAATCTCACCAAACGTATCGAAACCTTCAAAGCAGAAAACTCAAACGTATCGATACCCTA
>JAVXUL010089944.1:0-22882 GCA_035590515.1 Trichilia minutiflora | reverse complement strand
AAATTGGCTAAGTACTATCCCCTTCATACGCCTCCTCTAATACAGTTACAAGCTTGGGCATGCCTTGGTGTTCCTCCATGGATGTTTCAGCCTCTTCAAGTATTTGACTTGGTATTTGGCTTTGAACAAAAGCTTGTATTGCTTGTTTAAGCCTTGAAACTTGCTGTCTTGTAATTAGACCATTAGGCATGTATAGCTTCTCTTGTTGTGTATTGTGGAGTTGAACCTCCTTGCCAAAGCTGGTTGTATCAACGTGTGTATCATGGCTCTTATTAGTCATGTATTTTATTTCAATTTTCATATTGCACTTGCTCTCTTTTTGTAGGAATGGTTGCAGCTTATTGTCTTTATATTTCCCTTCTGTCAATTGTTGGGGGGGAGGGAAAAAAAACCATTTCCTATCTCTATCCCTGATTTCTTTTTCCAGAATTCTTCTTATTTCTATTTTTTAAAGTTGGGTCCATTGCATCTAAGGGTATTTTTGTTATTTTTATTATATACATTACTGGATATAATTAACGAGTAGTCGATATAACATTAAGGTTTAATATTTATTTTAGAAAAATTAGTTTGATAAAGGTTGCGTGTGGATATAAAAATAAAGATTTTCACAAGTTTTAAAGCTAATGACAGAAGAAAGGACCAAAAAGAAGAAAAATGAAGATTCTATAATTTTGACCACAGCCAAAATCCTTTTTTCGTCATAGTCATTTTTCTAGAGAAACGCCATCTGAAGAATAGATTTTTTGCCGTAGTGAAAATCTATTTTTGCTGCAGCCAAATTGAGGAATAACTTATTCAAATTTTTGTTGTAGTGAAAATTCAATTTTTGTTGTAACGAAAATTATAGGGATCTAATGCAAACTTGTATTTTTTCGATGAAATTCTTGTTTTTGCCCTTTATAGAATCTTCCCCTCTTATTACTTTAAGGAATATTTGTAATTATACAGAGCCCTATAAATAAAAGCCAAAAAATGTGGGGGAAATCATTTTCTTTCCTTTTCTCTCCTTTCTCCTCTCATTTCCTCCTCTTCCTTTTCTAGTTTTGAAGGTTTCTCCCCTTTTCTTTTACAATTTCTTTCAATGTTCTTCAATTTCTCACTCAAATCAATAAAGAAACAACACCCTTAAACCTTTATAAAACTTCTTCGTTTGATATTGCCAAGAAATCATGAGAGTAAGTTAGAGTTTAGAGCTCAAATTGGAGATATTCATTCTAACGATTCTAACAAGTATAAGAGTGTCGTAATATAATGTGGGCATGAGATTTCGTTGATGGAAATCAGATAAATGGTTGGAAAGTAGATTAAGCCATTAAAGTCAAGTGTTGAGCAGAAAACCTGGGATTAGTAACCATATTTATTACATATAGGAGTGCATGATTATTATTTGGCTCATAGAGATTAATATGATTATTGATATATGTATGAAATAAACACTGACCAAGCGAGAGAGGAGCCCGGATGAAGTGAAGAATTATAGGGAGTGCTTATGTAACAACTTGATTCTGATGAGGGTGGAGAGTAACGTTGGGATAAGAAAAAAGCCTAAATAAGGAGCAACTCCTAAGGATAGTTGGTGATAGGAATGAATCAAGTTTTATATCAAAATGAAAAAGAAAGTTCCTGATTTATATATTTAGGATTGTAACCAATATGTCAACGAGACATTTTGAGATGGGTTTGGACTTATTACCAAGAATAAAATCGTAAAATCCTAAGAATTGGTTTAAAACGGACAATATCGTTAACAAGTGTTGAGTCAAGTGTTACAACTTACTCTCTCTAAATGTAAGTGACCTTTTACATATTTTTTATTTCCTTTAAAATACTTTATATAATTTAAATATTTTAAATTTTTTAATAAAATGAACATTTATTTTATATCTCTATTTTAGAAATAATTAAATGTATGGTTTGTGGATTGTATGATGTTGTATGAGATCTTAAGGGCCAAATTTTATTTGAATTGATGATGATTTTTTTTTCAGCTTAAATGATGTTGATTTGAGAAACTTTGTTTTAAAGCTAAACTAGTCTATGTTTTATTATATTGTGATGTATTTTTGAGATGATTTAATATGTGATTTATGATTTGAAATGAATAAATTCGATTGATAAATTTTATGATTTGATTTACATTTGGATTGGATTTGGTTGTATAATGGTTTTAAAATGAGTGTAAGATTGATTATCAGGTACCACATATGATTTATAGTTCATTAAGATATGTTCTGAGTATTAAGATGTATCTCAAAAATTTATGACAGTTATTATATATAGGTCTCACAAATAAGGGCATGAGATATATGATTATAAAATTATCAATAGGTGGTGCTTGGATCATTTTAGAATATTCACCACAACCTTAAAAAAAAAGCTTATATCAGAAAGCTCATGAATTAGAAAAGCATTTTTTAAAGTTCAATCAAACGGCTGAAACAAAATTAGATATGAGGTTAATATTCTTTTCAATTAGAAAAGCTATTTTTGCTTATTTATGAAGCTAACTGAAATACGCAATTACATAAGCACTTTCAATTATATTCCGTATATGATTAATAATTAAGACAACAAATGGAACTTTTAAACGGAATAATTTCATTTATTTACTAGCTCATTACCCTTCTAAGCAAGTAAAAGCCAAGAATCAATTTCAAACTATGTTTACAAAGAGTTCCCTAGTAGCCCAGTTGAAACACCTTCATACTCTTGTGGAATTAAATTTTTTTTTCAGTCTGAAATAAAAAAGTTTATACTTTAATTGACATGAAATTTGAGAAGTTATTTTTTTTATTTAAAAAATTTAAATAAGAGTGTAAAATCGTTTGTTATTCACAAAATACTAAAATTTACTTTTTATTATTATTCAAACTCGGGTGTTAGTAAAATTAAATTTTGATCCTCATCATTTTAGCAGTGCTCAAAGAAGCTTATTAGACATGTTATTTATTAATAAATATTATAAAATTATCTTATTAAATATGAATAATAAAATTAATAATTATATTATGTAATATATAATATAATAAAATTATTCATCAATCCATGCTATATCAATTGGGATATTACTTTTATGTTTTAACCAATTTGTATATATTGTTTTATCATTGTAGAAAACATTCTGGCTTCAACCCGAAAACAAGAAAAATTGGAATTCAAAAGGTAATCCACTTTTTCATTGTTAAAATTTTATTTTAGATTGTATGAAATTATTTAAAAAATTAAATAGTCATTTTCAAAAATAAATAAAATAAATTTTAGTGCTTCCTTAGTAGGATATTGGAGTTCATCTATTTTGACTGTAATAGGCAAAGATTTAGACCTACCCTTTTACCAAACTCTACTTATAAATTCTTTTAATTAATTTATCTTGATCACCATTTATTCTGTGGGGACAAATCATTGTTAGAAATTAATAACAGAGAAATTTAATTTAATGTTAGGTTAAATCGCCACATATTATTCATCAATTGGCCATACCCACATGGGGTTTTGTATAAAATTGAAAATCTACAATTAAATATATACCGTTTGGTTGGCAGAAGATTTCATAATCCCCACCTTCAAGTTCTGTCTCTGTTTGGTTTGATCCTTGCCAGTTGCTTTTTTTTTTTTTTTAATTTCCTTAAAGTGATTTATAATTTTTTATATAAAAATAGTCCATGATTTTCATTGGTATTTATATTTAAGGTGAAATCTTTGATGTAAATATATTTTTTAAAATAAAAAGAAAATCTTTCCATGATGTTTCCTTTTTGCGGATGAATTGTTTGAAAACATGACGGACAGTGATTCTCTAAAAGCTAATCCTAACATACTTTTCAATATTTAAACGAAAATGGAAAATATAAGGGTTGTTGTCAATCGCATCCCCGTCTTCAACAATCCTGTCCCATCTGATCATCCGATAGTCAAAAAGTTTCTGCTTCCCTATTGATCAATCTTCATTTTCCTACTTTCTTTTTACATAAAATGAATAAAAATTAAATATCATAAACCAGAACCACCAATATTTCCAGGCATGCAGGTCAAAGAATATATTATGCATTCCACACATTGGCCGCATACTATATCCTATATCTGATAATAATGGATTTTCTTTTGTGACTTGTGATAAAAAATGGAAAGGACGACAACTAGGTTTCATTGTACTTAATATGCGGCTAGAGGTTAAGCGTTTTTTGCTTGCTTCTTACAAATTATTTAAATGCAAAATCATTTTGTACTTGCCAAGCATGCAATGTGTTTTGTATTCTTTCCGCTGTTGTGCCACCATTAACGACCAGTATTTGAGCACAATATTATCTTTTTTCAAAGCATTTTCTTTGCTTTCTGCTGGTGTTTCGATTGAGGAGAATATTCTGAAGGAGAGAGAGAGAAAGAGAGTTGATGGATGGGTGTATTGATTGTTGACACATGGCGTGATCTCAATGGGCATCTTTGATATTTGATTACGGGGATTCTTAACCGTTCTTTGAGGACATTGTTTCAGCACCTCGATCATCTGGCTAACCTATCCTGTCACGTCAACCCATAAAAAAGCACTATTTCATAATATTGTTAACAATTATTTATAAATAATTTGAGATTAAAGTTTTATAATTTTCAATCACAATATCTCCTAATCATAAGTGATAAGAGCGATTATCAATAATATTAAAAATATAAATTTTATATAATTTAAAAGATATTATTAATCACATATGGTCCGTATTTTTTATTTTCATTAATTATATTAATTTTATATTTTTATTAAATTAATATTATATGTTATTTTAATTTATATTTTTATTACTATTTAAATAATAACCCTTTTATAAAGAGCGAGAGGAAGAGAGAGAGAGAGAGCTTTTTTTATTTTTATTTTATTTTATTGAGAAACAAACTTCATTAAGAAAGAAGAGTTTGAGTTTCACGTTTTTGCAAGAAAAGAATTTCTCTCTTAAAATATGAAGGTCGATTTAAAGTGGAGTCTTGGCCGGTGGATCATGTAAATATATATATATATATATGACCTCCTTTACATTTAAATATTTGATCTGTATCGCATCATATTTAATTTAAAATAAAACTTAATTTGGTTGATCAATGGTAGAAAATTGTTAGAAATTAAAATATTAAAAAATATTTAAAACCATTAATTTGTAAGTGAAATAATAAATTCAGTATTAAGACTTCTAAACATAAGTTATCAATACAAATGTTTTTATTAAATATTTTAATATTATGTTTTTAGAATTAAGTAAAAATATAACAATATCAAACATAATATCAATAATATTACTTCAAAAAAAATTTATAAAATAATCTTTGCATGGTTGATTTATGTTAGATTTTGATTTAAATTTCAAAGTAGGCATTTATAGCATGTCCGACCTAATTGTAATACTTGAAGATCGACAACTAAGGGTGTAAGTGAGTCAAGCTACTTGTAAGCTACTCGAACTCGGTTCAGTAGATACTCGAATTCGACTCGATAATAGTTGGGTCGAGCTCGAGTGGCTCTTCGAGTCGAGTTCGAATATAACAATATTCGAAACGTTAGGGTCGCGAACTTAATCGAGTATATACTAGGGGTCTAATTGAATCGAGCCGAGTCAAATAAATTTTAAATTTTATAATAATAATTTTAAAAAATAAATATTCGAGTTTAATCGAATGGAGTTCGAGTATATCAAGTATTTTATTGAATCGAGTCGAGTATAAAAAATATAAACTGGATCGAGTTTAAGTTTGAGACGAGTTCAATTTTTTGAATTTTTGAGTCAAATCAAATTTGAGTAGTCATATTCATTGTTTAAACTCAACTCGATTCGATTACATCCCTATCGACAACTATGAGATAATTTACATAAACCAAAATGGATGATCATGATATGAAGATGACTGAGGTACCAAAATCAGAATCATTTGATTTTGAAAGATTGCGTTATTTTATTTGTTGCAGTAAACTTGTTCTCAAATAATACGAGATCAAAACGTATAACTTTATGACGAAATCTAAATATTATTTTCTAAATAATTTTTATTCTAGCGATGCAAGAGGTAGATTTTTACCAAAATTTATATGATAATATTATCAAAAATATTATAATATTATTTTTATTATAATAAAACGATAATATTAATTCAATAAAAATATAAAATAACATAATTTTAAAGAGATATTAGATGTCGTTATAGTGCACATTTAATTAAAATTTTAAAAGAGGACTTTATCGAATAATTGATCGAGATAAATTTATAAAAAATAAATCAAAAATATTATTAATTAACAAATAATAAACTTTATTATTTTAATATAACCTAATTTAAGTAAAAGGTAATTTTCTATAAACAAAATAATTGAATTTATAACTCAAATAACGAATTGAAAATCTTATTTAAACTATAAAAACTAGATAAAAATCCTAATTAAAGAGATAAATTAGATACGATTCAACTAATAATAATTTGTTAATTTTATTTTACTTCTACTTTTTGTCTTACATCAAAAAATTAACACAATTAAACAATAGTGTTGTACTAATTTATATATAATAATTATCATAAAAGATTTGTATCTTTTAAATTTCTACTTAAATATTTACAGGAGATATCTTGTTCCTAATATTGAGAAAATTCTTTTCAAAAACAAGTTTTCATCTGGTTAGGTGTGTGTGGCAACTCTAATAGATAATTATTTTAAATTTGCAAATTTATAATTTTTTATAAAAAGATTTTGTGTATAAAATACTTTTCAAACTTTAAAAAAAAAACGTCTATTCCTAAAATTCTTCGTGCATAGACGTAATCATCCACTATACATCTCATTGTTCGAGCTTCCAAGAATTTACGAAAATAATAAAATGTTTAAAGTATATGTTGATATTTGCATTTGAACCATTTATGATTCATTTGAAGTCAAATTGGAAGTCTGAAGGAAGGCTACCAGCTCCAAGGTTTTTCCGCAAAAATATGCATTCAAAGTCATGGTACTTCAAAGTATAAGTTCTTTCATATTAATAATTCGTCAACGCAGACAAATCAATTGGCAACAGAATTAAAGTAAGTGTGTGTGTGTGCATATATATGCAATGGATCAAACACGTTTTGAATGGAAAAAAAAAGGTCGCATTCATTCTTCTGTCTAAAGTGCTTAGGTCCAGGTTCCTTTTGCTAAAGTGCTGCTTCTGTCTGCAGTGTATAGGCAATAGCTAATCATCTTCATTTCAATGCTTGTGGGTAATATATTATATGTAATTTGAGGCTGAATAATTTGTACTAGTGGGTGTGCATTTAAGACCAAGAAATTGCACTAAATGGTGGAGGAAGAAAAAGATTTAATTTTGTGAATTCATTTGGTTATTAACTACATTGGTCAAAAAATTCTGTATATACAAACGGGCGCGCAATTATATTTAAATTAATTAATCAATCTAATTAAACATGTTTCCTTTCATGGTTGTGTGGAAACTTTAGAGAGAGAAAAAGAAACAAATATCAATTATATATATTTTAAAAAAGAATACCCATTTAAAAGCTCTAAAATTCAGATGATTCTATGGCACATAGAGAATATGTAAATTATGAGTTAGTCTTTTGTATGTGGTTTAGTATTTTATATATTTAAAAAAATAAAAAAAGAAGTTAGTATTTTATAAAATAAAAACATCACACAAATTTATATTATTGGGTTAGCATCGAGGACCTTTGTTTTATATAGATATTATTGTTAATATGTTTTCTTAGGACATACATTAGTTACATAATGTATGATCTTGGTTTTACGTTGAAGCATTAACCTAATCTATATCATGATAAAAACAGGTACCTTCTTAATAGATCAAGACAATGTGGAAAAACTGAATGAATGACATAACTGTTAAGTTGATTTGGATTTCCAAGTACCCATGTGTGAAAAACCGACACACAAAATATGAATACTTATAACGAAAATTAAAATTTTAACTACAAACCCTAGCTAGTTGTTCAAATAAGTGCTTCAATTTTATAGGTAGCTAGGTGTTGTCAAACACTATTGAATTGATGAATGTAATGAGAGGATTCATTGAACAAATTGAGTGGACAAGTTTAATCTCGAGATATTCCATTTCATTAAATCTCTTACAAAACTTTTTTTTTTAATTTCATGAATAATCACTCCTAGTTATTATCATTCTAAAATTGACTTTTAACTTTTTGGTTTTAAGTGTACTTTAGTGAGATGTCTTGATCCATTGAAGTCAACTTCTTTATGGGTTTTCTGACATCCCATAAAAATGATGAAGCTGAGTGGTGAAAGCACTAGAGAAGTCAATGAGAAGCTGCGCTGTTTCTGATAGATTTTCTTTGAAGGTGTGGGCAAATATGAAGGCTTTATCAAGTAAACATTGATACACATTGAGAATGAGAAGTACGTTGGAAGATGGAAATGGAATTCAATGGTACTTCCTAAGGTATGGGTATACAAATATATTTGTGTAATTAAAATTCTTAGATATTGATGTCCACTAAAAGAGAAAATTTTGTGTATGCATTATATAATATGATATTTTTATGTGATTGTTTTATAATGGATGATGGTTTTGTTGACATTTGTGTTATACAATATGTTGATGCAAGAAGTTGCGGTCGTCTTCAACCTCTAGTATCAGCTTGTCTTCTTCCTTAAGCTCTGATTCTGTGAACTGCAAAATAATAAAAACCTCAGGGATAAAGCCGGTTTCTCAGCAAAACCCTCTTATGCTTAAGTCGGTGAGGGTTTTGCTTGTGTGTGGGAATGAGAGCAGAACGATTTGAATCAGAGAGAAAAGTTGAAAAGTATTTTTTTGTGTCTTGTGTGAGTGAGTGAAAAATATTCTCTCCGTAAAAGTTAGTGCGTACTTGCCATTATTCCTAGATTCAGTTATATTAGAATCATGAAAGTTCATACCTATGGACACGTGTTGCCGTACGGCTGACGTGTCCTAAAAGCCTACTGCAAAAATTATGGGGCGTGGATATCGTGGTACTACCCCTACCATGTATGCCCCGAGGCGCCGAGCACATATTCTCCGAGATAGAGTCTCAGACTGCCCGAGACAAGAATCTCTAGATCCCTGAAGCACTTTCTGGAGATGAGTCTAGATTTTGATGACACCATATAATAGTGTTGTAGATGTTATATGTGCCACAGATGTCCCCAAGGCTCCGACATCATGCACAGAATATATCATATTAAATCCCCGAGACGGAGCCTCGGATAGTGGTTGCTGAAGATCTCTTCCTCGAGCAAAGATTGACAGTGTACAGCTCAATAGAGGTTCTCTGTTGAATGGCCTCGGATGGGTTATCCGAGGCGATCCTATTATTTCCTGTGTCACATGGAGAGACCTCAGAACTTCGTCGTATTTGGGGGGTTTATAAGGAAGGTTATGTCCGCATAGTAGGCTTGGGCTTGTGGGCTGGGCCTTAGTGAAAATACCCAAATATTAAGCCCCCAATTTTTAATTAAAAACTTAATTAACGGCTGCTCGACTGTCATTTCACGTCGTAACTATTGCCGTCATCTTCAAGTTACCCTTCTTAAAAACGAAACTGTCAGCCACATGTCATTTCTCTATTGACATATCAGTCTGAGAGACCGTAATAATTCTACGACGTAATGGGCCCCATCTATATTCAAATTTGAAGAGACCTGACTTTTTACTTTTCGAGTTCGGATCACGTGGCAACTCTCTGTCCGTTAAATCGGATATGACGGTTAGGATTCTTTTGGTCTTCCCTTATCCGTCTATAAATACCCCCTCCTTCTCTGAAAAATTATTTTTCTCTCTCTTAGTTATCACCTGCAAGCAAATGCACTCTCGAGCACTCTTTGAGCTTCCTTTACGGTTCTCGACAATCCTCTGTTCCCAGCATCCACCCATTCTCCGAGCATCTTTTTCATTGTATTACACTTGGTAAGTTTATCACACATCTCCATTCATTAGTTTATGTAAACTTTTTAAACTGTGAATATATGTGAATGTATGCTTAGGTAGAATAGCAAACTTGTTAGAATAAAATGCATGTTAGAATAGTAGGGTTTAATGGTTATATATAAACATTTAAAAACTTAATACCATCATTAGTAGAGAAACAGAGACTATACCACCGTCTCGGTTTCAAATGACAGAACATACTGGCTTCAGTAGTAATAGAAAATTTGTAAAAAAATTTCTTAGAGTTATCGATGATCCCCGAATAGCCTTTTGACCTTTACCCTTTATTTTTTGGGGCAGACATGGCTTCTGGTTCCAGCTCCTCGACCACACCTAAAGCTGTTGTTGGGGGAGATAACTTAGGAGAGGCCTAGAATTGGTGGTCAGTCCAATCCCAATCCTGATGTTCGATCCCCATACGAGCAGGATTAGTTTACCTCTACTGTTATGAAGACCGATCTCGAGACCTACACAACCCTCTATGATATTCCAGAGGACATATGCCTCTGAGCCCCCGAGGCCAATGAGAGTTCTAGTATTCCTCTTGAGGGTCAAGTTGCCTTCAACGAAGAATTATTTCACTTAGGGGTTAGGTTACCCCTACAACCTTAATTCTATTGAGTCCTCACAATGATGAGAATAGCCCCCTACCAGCTCAATCTGAATGTCTGAAGGACATTAGCAGGACTATACGTTCTGTGGGGACAAAAAAATGACTCCCCACCTTCTACGAAAGAGCTGGAGCACATGTATATGCTCAAGAAGAACCCCGGGTGGTATTACCTGTAGGAGAGGCCTCGAAAACCCAACCCAATCAAAGGGAACCCCACAAGCAACAAAGATTGGAAGAACAAGTGGTTCTTCGGGGGGGACCTAGAATTCCAAGCCCCATCTCCCTGTCCCGAACATATTCGGTTAAGCCCTACCATGGACAGGAGAGAAGGAGTTGAGCCCCGGAGCTTAAAAATAATTAGACAAGCTAGGGATCAGTCCTCAAATCAGAAATCTATACTTTATGATTCGAACCTTCTAGCCTCTAGTCTGGTGAAAACTTGCCCAAATAAAGACTTTATAAAATTTCAAAAGAAAGTTTTTGCTCAAAGTAAAGTCTCCCTTGTATATGTATGACTTTATGATATATATGTTTTTATCACAAGCATGACTAACTCTTCTTTTTGCAGGAACAACCATATCTAGGAAACCATCAGCCTTGGCTTTTCTGAGCAAGCTTGTTAGGAAGAAAAAGCAAGCCGAACCCTCTAAGCAGACTCCCCTTAAAAATAGCAACAAAGCAGGGGGAATATTCTGATAAGGAGAAGGAATCAGGGGCCCTCGAAATAGGAGTCCGAGTCCGCCCTTATCATTGTCCAGGAATAATGGTGGAGAAGCCACCCCTCAAAAAGTGGTAAAAGAAGATCAAAAATGACCCATCAATCGATGATACTGAAGGAAAAACAAAAATACTTTTCCCATGTTGTGGACATGATCAATAATACTGGGAAGCACTTGATCCCTCATGTTACCAAGAAGCTCGATAACATGAAGGATACCGAGGCCATGGACTTTATATACCGATGGGGTCTATAGGTAAGCTCAATACTTGGTACTTAATACTTGTTCTTTTATAACTTGCTAATGTTTCTCTTTACTTGCAGGCTTGCTATCAAATAAAACGACAGTAGGATGCCAAGAAGGACGAGACGAGCAAAATAAAAAAGCTCGAAAAAGAGAACGCCTTCGCTGTAGAACAGAGAGAGAAGACAGAGGCTGACCTGGCCATAGAAAGAACACAATGAGAGGCCAAAGAGTCGGCATAGGGGAAAGAGAAAGAAGAACTAGAACTCCAACTTATTTTCTCGAAATCCTTACATTCGGGACTCATTCTAGAGAATGTTAACTTAAAGTCTCAGATAGCACTGCAATAATCTGAGATAGAGATTCTGAAGAAGCAAATAGCTAGAGAATCCTAGAGAATCCAAGATGCAGAGGCAGCTGCCAAGGCTGAGGGGGAGGCCAACATGAACCAGGCCATTGATTTGACCTACCATCCCTTCCAAGAGAAATACCCTCACCTCTACCTCAAATGGCTATATGAAGAGTTAGGGCAGGAGATGCCAAACTTCGGAGTCCCTGACCAAGAAGTGAATAAAGAAACCCTTGCCTCAAATGCTGCAGTTGAGGAAACTCACGCTGATCCTCCAGCAATAATTGGCCAGCCTCTTGTTGATCTGCCTGTAGACCCCGCAACTGAGGATCTCAAAGTTGTAGATAAGGATAAATAGGGTCGGGTGCCTTGTAATAATATTAGCTTCTGATACTTGTACAAATTGAATCTTTTAATGAAATTTCATTCTTCTGACTTTGCCTTTGCTTCCTTTTAATCATGCTTGAAATGGAATACTTATCCGAGCATATGACTTAGCTAAATTTTCATCAAATATAATGTTTAGATCGATATGTATACCCAAACAAATGGTATAGAATAAATTAACGATCGCTCAATAGGAGTATCCAAGCAAATAACTTAGAATAAATTCAATCAAGTATCGTGATCAATTCAATATGGACATCCGAGCAAATGACAGAATAAATTCAATCAAGTATAATTAGCAGTTTGATATGCATATTCAAGTAAATAACTTAGGATAAATTCACCAAGTGTAATTATCATATCGGGCAATATGCAGCAAAATCTATTATAATAAGTGTGCTTGTTATAAAAAGACAAAACATGATGTCAACGTATTACCCTCATCAATTATTAACATAAGTTGTATGTATAATCGGAGAATATTAACAAGTTCATTCTATGATCCATAATAAATGTAGAACAAACCGTTTCTATCACACAGTCTTGGATCTTGAAGACATGATTCCGTTAATAACGTTGAGGTCGGGGATAACGTGATCCCTATAATTGACTTTTGGCATTACAATCCAAAGAGCCTTGGAATGATCTGATTCCTTAAGCTGTAAACATCCTTATCACGGAGACGACGTGGTCTCATTAACATAAGGTCTTCTCGGGGACAACTTGGTCCTAGTAGCCAACCTCGGATGACGTAATCCATATAGCCTCAGAACGACGTGGTTTCATAGCTACTAAATATTCTTAGTATGGAGACGACATGCTCTCATTGGCATAAGGTCTTCTCGAAGACCACTTGGTCCCAATAGCCGGCCTCAGACGACGTAGTCCATATAACCTCAGAACGATATGGTTCTATAGCTACTAAATATCCTTAGCATGGAGACGACGTGGTCCTGTTGGCATAAGGTCTTCTCAAGGACAACTTGGTCCCAGTAGTCAGCCTTGGACAACGTGGTTCATATAGCCTCAGAATGACGTGGTTCCATAGTTACTAAATATCCTTAGCATAGAGACGACGTGGTCTCGTTGACATAAGGTCTTCTCGGGGATAATTGGTTCCAGTAATTGGCCTCGAACAATGTAGTCTATATGGCCACGGAACGACATGGTTCCATAGCTACTATATATCCTTAGCATGAAGACGACATGGTCTCATTAGCATAAGGTCTTTAACTTCAAAGATTCAGCCAGCCTTAATATAGGAATCGGATCTACTGAGAGTAATAAAAAGAAAGGCATCATTGCAGTTCTTTATGGAATAAGTGTTCAAGACGCTGGTCACGGACTCGGGAGATCTATGCCAAGAGGGTCAAATAAAGAATAATAGAGTTTTAATCTATCAGTGTTCCACTGCTTTCTGGCTGGGATGATGTTAGGGGTCTCCAATTTGTAGACTCCTGGTCTGAGTATTTGAATGACTTTATATGGTCCTTCTTAATTGCCCCAAATACCCCTTCACCCAGAAGTTTGGTGTTGAGAGTTACCCGTCGGAGGACTAGATCTCCCCTCTGGAAGGTTCTGCATCTAACTTTTTAATTATAATATCAGGTCACCTTCTGTTGATGATTGATCACCCTAATTACGGCCTTGTCTTTCTTTCCTTCTAACAGATCTAACTCTAGTCTTTAGCTAGCTTCATTCTTCTCTTCATCATAGTCTTGCACTTAAAGGTCGAGATATCGATCTCTATTGGGATCATAGCTTCACACCTGAATGCTAGTAAGAATGGAGACTCTCCTGTTGCTATCCTAGGAGTGATTCTGTAAGCCCAGAGTACATCGGATAGCTTATTAATCCAAGCTCCCTTATGTTCTCCAAGCTTCTTCTTGAGTGCCTTCTTGACTACTTTATTGGCAGCTTCCACCTGTCTATTGGCCTGAGGATACACTAGGATAGCAAGCCTCAGGTTAATATAGAAATCTGAGCAGAATTCCCTGAACTTAGCATTGTCAAACTGCTTCCCATTGTCAACTACCAATATTTGTGGGATTCCAAAGCGATATATGATATTCTGCTTGACGGAGGCTATAGTCTTCTTCTTTGTTATGATGAAGAGCGGCTCTGCTTTCACCCACTTCGTGAAATAATCTATCATCATAATAGCATATTTGGTGTTGGCTCGGGTGGTCAGCAGAGGTCCAATCAGATCCAACCCCCATTGAGAGAAAGGCCAAGAATTCGAAAGATAAATGAGTTCTTCCGAGGGTTGTCTCAGAATATCTCTATGAATCTGACACTGATGGCAAGATTTAACCAGTCTGAAAGTATCCTGCAAGATCATGGACCAATAATATCCTTGTGGAATGATTTTATACATCAAAGAATGAGCCTCATTATGACTCCCGCAGGTCCCATTATAGATTTCTTTGAGAATCTTATCAGCCTCATCTGGTCTTAGATATTTCAAATATGACAGACTAAAATCACGTTTATAAAGTACATTATCAATAACAGCATACCTGCCTGATCTGTTTTTTATCATTCTTGCCTCATTTCTGTCAGCTGGTAATTCTCCATGCTGAATATAATACTTTATTTCCTTCATCCATTTTGGGTCAGAGATTTCCTGTATAGCAACAACAAAATCTTCTCTGAGGTCCACACTTCTCTACCTCAAGATTTTAACTAATATTGAGGCTGGAGCCTTTCCTTTGAATACTGAGGCCAATTTTGCTAAGGAATTGACTCTGGAATTTTCTATTTGGGAGAGTTGCTTCACTATGATACTTTGGAATGCCTCTATTAACTTCTTAGCCTGGACCAAGTAAGCCTGTATATTGTCTTCCCGAGCCTAGAACTGCCCACTGAGCTGATTGGTGATTAACTGCGAATTGCTGTTTATAATTAAATTCTAGGCTCCTAAGGTTTGAGCTAGCTTGACCTCGTTAATCAGTGCTTCATAGTCGGTCACTTTGAAATCAAACTGCAGAGAATACATGATTTCTTCTCCATTAGGCCTCTTTAAGATTATTCCTGCTCCACCTCCTTGTAGATTTGATGCTCCATCGACATGTAGCTGTCAAGTACCCTTCGAAACCATATGGTCGGATGTACTGTTCTCGTCTCAGGTGTTATTGACATCTGAGACGTGCAATATAGCCAGCTATTCTGAAACTGTCAATTCTGCACAAAATCTACTAGACCTTGTCCATTAATAGCTTTTCAAGGTCGATAGTCTATATTATATTCATTGAGTTCAACAGACAACTTCACCAATCTCCCTCATAAACCTGGTTTATGAAGAATTTATCTTAGGGATTGGTCTGTCATCACCACTATCTGATGAGCCTGGAAAGAGGGGCATAACTCTTTGGCCGCAATAACCAGTGATAAGGCAAATTTCTCTGGGGGTGTATTTCTGGTCTCGGCATCCAAAAAAAATTTGCTTGTATAATAAACCGTCATTTGCACCTTTTCACCGTCTTCCTTTAAAAGAACAGAGCTCACAGAGTGCTCACCAACAGCTAGATACAATTGTAAAACGTCTCCCTTCTTGGGGCTGACGAGATGAGGAACATGAGCCAAATACTCCTTGAGCTCTCGGAAACTCCTATCACAACTCTCATCCCATTCCAATCTCTTTCCTTTTCTTATCATTTGGAAGAAGGGGAAGCACTTGTTAGTGGTCTTTGAGACAAATCTACTTAGGACTGCCAATTTCCCTATCAGACTCTACAGCTCTTTTATTATGGTTAGGGGCTTCAAATCTAGTATGGCCTTAACCTTTTGAGTGTTGGCCTTAATGCCTCGTTCACTGATCACGTAGCCGAGAAACTTTTCAGCCCCGACTCCAAACGAATATTTTTTGGAATTTAATTTCATATTGTACCTCCTCAAGTAAGAGAAGGTTTCCTCCAAGTGTCTGGCATAGTCTTAGACCTTCACAGATTTTGTGATCATGTCATCTCTATATACTTTCATGGTTGACCCGATCAAAGGTTTGAAAATCTTATTGACTAGCCTCTGGAATATAGACCCTGCATTCTTCAATCCAAAAGGTATGATTGTATAATAGTATAGTCCCTGGTCAGTGATGAAGGCTGTTTTATCCTGGTAGGGTTCATTCATTTTGATCTGATTATAGTCCGAGAAAGCATCCATAAAACTGAGGAGCTCGTGATCAGTCATGGCATCTACCAATTAATCAATCTTTGAAAGAGGAAAGCTATCTTTTGGATAAGCTTTATTCTGGTAGGTGAAGTCCACGCACATTCTTCACTTCCCGTTAGCCTTTTTCACCATCACCACATTTGTAATCCATTTGGAATATTGAACTTTTCGGATGAGCACCGCCCCGCTTTCAGAAGCTTGTCCACTTCTACTTTGATGGCCTCCCTCCTTTTGGAGTTAAATGTTCGCCTTTTTTGGGCTACAGGTTTGAACTTTGGGTTCACCATCAATCGGTGAGAGATAACCTGAGCATTAATTTCTGGCATATCATCATAGGACCAGGCAAATACATTAGCATTCTGCTTTAACACCTCAACCAATGATGCTCTATACTCGGGAGTTAAGTTAGACCCAATCTTCACCGACCTCTCAGGCCACCTGTCATCCACAACTATCGACACTATTTTTTCACTCGACTTGGTTAATGATGAATCCTTAAACCGGCCTATTTTTCTATCTATATTTTCTATTGGATCTTCCTGTCGATCACCTTCTGCATGTCCGAAAATTATCTCTTCCAATGGGCATTTATGAATATAGTAGGAACTCCTTAAAGCAGTGGCAAAGCAGGATCGGGCCTCTTTTTGATTTTTCCTCATAATCTCGATCCCATCTCCAGCTCTAAATTTTAACTTTATATAATGGACACCTTCACTACTTTTGTAGATCAGAGAAATAGTCTCCCTAAGATCATAGAATATGGTATTTTGAGATTTATCACTTGGAGTTCTACTATAGTGGTCTTCTGATATGGCTTATCACCCATTGTTATTGATAACTGCACTATTCCCAGGAGATATACACATGATTCCCCAAACCCATACAAGGCGATCTCGACAGGTCTCAATCTTAGGTCTTCAATACCTAAGGAATCTCATGTTTCCTTGAAAATGATATCAGTATAACTTCCATATCAATTAATATTCTTCCAATCTGAGAAGTCCCCATCGTTATTATAACAACCAAGGCATTATCATGTGGATAGTAGACTCCATATTCATCTTCATCTATGAACATGATTGGCACCGAGGCCATCCTTGGTCTCTTCTTCGCACGCACATTCATCACATGCGGCTCAACATTTGTGCTCGAAAGAGAGTATCGAGAATAATTCTTTTGAGACCTGTTTGAATTCTCAGTTAATGTGAGGCCTCCTATAATTACCATTGCATCATTGTGTCTTCAGGCCTATCTCAGACTTTGGGCTCTCTCATTATTTTGAGCTACAAACTCGGTCAGGTAGTTATTCCTGACCAAAACTTCAATTTGATTCTGCAAATCATAATAATCATCTGTCAAATGTCCCACATCTTGATAAAACTCACAGAATCTATTCTTTGCTTCTCCTATTGGTTTATTTTTGATCGGATGGGGGTCTAATAACAAGGTTCCCCGCCCCCTCACCTCCTCTAAAATCTGAGAAAGGGGTGCATTCAGAGGAGTTAGCTTCCTCTTTTCTTCTACTTGAGCCACTCACCTCGGATCATCCCTCCGAGGTGATCTTCTTTCCCTGGTATATGGCTCCTCTCTACGTCTATCATTCTGATAATACTCGAAGACTCTATCTCTCCTGCGGTTTACCTCAGAGAACTTCCTCTTGTTATTCCTCCATTTCTTATTTTCAAGCTTCTTGAACCTGTTGTCATCTCTAAGGGGAACTCCCGCTGGTTTTTCCTCCTTCATCTTCAGCATCACTTGATTCTAAACTTCGATCTCATCAAGTAATTTCCTTCGAGTTACCTCGTATGTATTCATCGAGGACTTACATATGGAATATCAAGCCCTGTCTATCTTCAATCCTTGTTTCAACTCTTCCAATGCTAAAGGATAATAGAAAGCTCCCAGATCAAACACTTCCTCATGATATCTCCTGGCAAAACTTCTAAGACTTTCACCATTTTCTTATTTAAGTAACAACAAGGAACTCAGAGTTTTAGTATTGAAAATTGCTACTCTAAACTCCATGGTGAATACATCATATAACTGTCTTAAGTCTCGGATGTTTCCTAGAGTCAAACCTATAAACCATTTTCTCGCTTGTCCTTCTAGGATCAAAGAGAATAAGTGACACATCTGATCTTCGCTCAGACCCTGAACAAGCATCATTTTATGAAAGAAATCCATGTGTAGTGATGGGTCTGTCTTTCCAAAAAATGAAGTAATCTGGGACATCTTAAACTTCTGAGGCAGAGTTTATCCTAACAATTTTGGGACAAAAGATGACTTCGAGTATAACCCCGTTTGTTGAATAGATTCCGTTGGTTTACCTCAGGAATGCGCCTTTTCGTTGTTCATCTTTTCCACCAGCTTCCTCACTAAGGCCTCCACATCTTTTTTCTTGGTGTCAATCCACTAATCTTCTTCATGGCACGAATGCCTGTGCTTGAAAGCTTCACGTTCTCTCCTCCGCCTCTATTCTAAAATCACCCTCATATCACCCGAGGGTAAGCTGGTTGCATCAGTCTTTTTATAAACAGTTTTTGGGCTCTGAGACAACCGTATAGCTTCCAGGTGATACCTCTCATGGGCTAGGGAAGGCATGCATGCATCCCTGGCTCCCACTTCTTCAGGTGGGGCTCCTCACCAGCTTTATTTTTTCCCTTCTTTGCTGCTGTATACTTTTTAGTTAGGGGTTTCTAATCAGGGAATACTGCTTTCCACAGTTTTGTCTGCTACCTTTGTACCCTCATCTGGTACCTTTGTACCCAGCATACTTGGTTGCGTTATCTTCTTCATCTCTAATATTTTTTGACCAACATCTGTATTTCCTAATTCTTCTCTACATGTCGTTGTTCACTGTCTTGGAGTAGCTGCAGCAAACAGGTCATCTTGTCCGTCTCTCTTGAATGGTGTAACCTACGTACATGACCTTCACCGACATCATATCGAGAGCTTTCCTGCTCTGGCATCTCATGCAAGGTGTTGTTAGCCCCATCTGTTACAGCAGTAGCATCAATGGAGTCTTTGTTCATATTTCTTCGTTCCGTTGCATGCCTCCTGGTTAAATAGCCTCTAGTATTCATCATCGTCGTTGGGGTTGATTTTTTTTGGCTTTTTGTTCAAGTTTCCCACAGACGGTGTCAAATGTTGATGTAAGAAGTTGTGGTCATCTTCAACCTCTAGCACCAACTTGTCTTCTTCCTTGAGCTCTGATTCTGTGAACTGTAAAACAATAAAAATCTTAGGGATAAAGCCGATTTTTTGACGAAAACCCTCTAATACTTAAGTCAGTGAAGGTTTTGCTTGTGTGTGGGGATGAGAGCAGAACGAATCAAATCAGAGAGAAAAGTTGAAAAGTGTTTTTTTGTGTCTTGTGTGAGTGAGTGAAAAATATTCTCTCCATAAAAGTTAATGGTACCTGCCATTATTCCTGGATTCAGTTATATTAAAATCATAAAATTTTGTATCTATAAACACGTGTCATCGTACGATTGACGTGTCCTAAAAGCCTGCTACATAAATTATGGGGCATAGATATCGTGGTACTACCCCTACCACGTATGTCTTGAGGTCCCGAGCACATATTCTCTGAGGTAGAGTCTCTAGACTCCCTGAGATAAAAATTTTTAGATCCCTGAAGCACTTTCTAAAGATGAGTTTGGATTTTGATGATACCATATAATAGTATTGTAGATGTTATACGTGCCATAGATGTCTCGGAGGCTCCGACATCATGCACAGAATATATCAGATTAAATCTCCGAGACAGAGCCTCGGATAGTAGTTGCTAAAGATCTCTTCTCCGAGCAAAGATTGACGGTGTACAGCTCAATGGAAGTTCTCTATCGAATAGCCTCAGATGTGTTATCTGAGGCGATCCCATTATTTTTCGTGTCACATGAAGAGACCTCAGAACGTCGTCATATTTAGGGGGTTTATGAGGAAGGTTATGTCCACATGATGGGCTTGGGTTTGTGGGTTGGGCCTTGGTGAAAATACCCAAACACAATATTTTATTTTGATAATAATAACATGGATTAATTGAAAAAAATAATAAAAGAAAACTTTAAAAAAAAAAGAAATGTACGCGCAATATCAAACTATCAATCAAATTTCTCCTTCTTTATGAATTATAATGCGTATATTTGTAAGTGTTTAATTATAATTTTTGCACTTTAATAAACTCAAAGAACATATCTTTACTAAGCCAAGAAGTTTTGTGTCTAAATCATCATATTTGCAAAATATTTAAAATATTTTGGATTTAGTGTCATATTTTTTAACTTGCATAACGAGCAATTTAAATCGATATATTTACTAAACTTGTATAGTTTTATTTATGAATGTTAATTTTTTAAACTACCAATTGTTAATATTAAGTACAATTCTCTTGCAAGTTTTTAAAACCTAAATAATTACTAGACTAAAATGTAAAAGTCTTAAAACTTTAAATGGGTTCTGTAATATCTCGCATCTATAGTTAAGGGCATTTTTGATATTTTCATAACATGTATATCCAGTTATCATTAACTAATAGTCAACATTAAATTGAAGCCTAATGTGGGAATTAGAAAAGAAAAATGAATGAAATGGGAATTTGGACTTGGAAAATCTTGATTTCAGGAATTTAGTTGAACGAATGAAAATATTTGTTCGAACGAATTCAGAGTTTCATCGAATGAATTGAAGGTGCCAACAAGTCTGAGAAGCAGGAGAAATTTGATCAAACGAATCCTTCTTTGTTCGTTCGAACTAATCCCATTCGGCCAAATGAATAACTTGACTTGTTTGAACGAATTTAAGGTAAAACTTTTTGAGAGAGTCATCGAAGAATTCAGTCAAATGAAGGGTTGATTCATTCAATCGAATAAATGATCGAAACAAAATTAGGATGAAATAATAGGTTCTGAATTAGGAATTCAGGATTTGAATATATATAATTATGTGAATAAAGTTATATTGTTATTGTTTAAAATATGGAGATTAATGTGAATATCAATGCACGTAATTAGGTATCGAATGCTCAAGAGAAGAATCCAAATAATGCGGTGGATTAAGGGAATGGATACCCTTTCTTTTTTGTTTATTTCGCTTTCTTTAAAAATGCTTATTTGAACTTGTATACTTTCGAATGGTTAAAAATGCTAGAAACCTAACACATGATTCTAGTTCTGTATATAAATCAATGTTTGATAAATATATTTTGGCTTATACATGATTAAAGCCAAAGGCTAATTATAAAATTGATTACTTTACCATGGTCCGAGTGTAATATAGAAATGAGAATGTTATGTGGTCTTATCACGTATCCTTCATCTTATGATTTCAATAGGTGATCGGCTTTTATAATGATTATTGCATTTATAACAAATATGTTGTGTATGAGTTTAATGGGAATGTGGATTGATTTTGATAGGTAATCTATTTATCAAAATTTATATGTTTTTATGTATTTGGACGATAGAGACTTACAGTATAAAATTTTATTAGGAGACAATGTTATGTTGTTGAAATTAAGACCAAGAGAAGGAATAATTAGGTGTTTTATTGTTTAATTTAGCCTAGTGCCCCACGATTTACGGATATTTGGAGCTTTAAGAGTCATGGTTTTTATTTAGGGTGTGTGGGCCAATATTTTGGAAAATACTTTATGAGATTAGGATTGTTCTATAATATGAAATCCAATAGAGCACAAAATATTTGATACGGTGGCATATAGCATATTATTACCTTTTTAGCTCTATGAGATAAGGATTATCCTACAGATAGAAATTTAATAGACCACAGAGTTACTAATATTTTTAGTTCTACGAGGGAGGATTATCCTACATATAGAAATCTAATAGATTATAGTGCAGTTGATATTTTGATTTATTATATTATAACTATTAATGTATCTTACAAGCGTTGACATTATGATTGATTTTATGATGGTTTTATGGGTTGTGATGGCCAGTAGGCCAGATGTTGTTATTTTGTGTCGATATGGCCTGAGAGCCAGCTAATTGTTTTGTTCGCATGCTATCATGACTGTAGAGCCATAGGATCTATTTTTATACTTAATCGTGCAGTGGATAGACAATAATATTGTAAAAATGATACCATAACGTGTCTGTATGTCATATATTGTATAGCGTATACTATGATATAGGCAAAAATTTTCTATCATGTATTAATTGAATGAACAAAGAGAATTGTATAGGAAATATTGATTATAACAACCTTGTGAGCCAATCGTATATCTCTATGTTAATATAGCTATTGTGATAGTTTATGGAATGATTTCGTGAGGTCTGCGGGACCAAGGTATTTTGAAATGAAATAGAGTTAATTAATGTATAATATTCATAAATGAATTGAAAGGGTCATGTGTATCAATGATGGGTGTTAAAATGATTATGGTTGTGATTTTAATTTTGTAAGCCGATGGATGAAATGTCTTATATGATTAAGT